>OY978221.1:30391383-30590023 GCA_963854785.1 Vaccinium vitis-idaea | reverse complement strand
GATCCACTTCATTTTTTCTACGACCGATGGATACCATAATATGCTATCTTGCTTGAGGTTCCTTTAGTTTTCAAATTAGAAATCTAGTTGATACTTGATACAACTTGAATTGAAGCTGACAAACACTTACGCTTACGCATGGATACCATGCTGTACCATGCCAATGATAAACGTATCGTGCCCGTGCCGGTCCGGCCCATATGACACCTTTACTTGTAACTTGATTTTAGTATTTAATTTGTAACTGTAATTCTAGACTTTAGTAATCTTTTTTTTTTTTTTTTTGAAAAAATGATTGGATCCCCGAATCGCCGTGGGGATCCCCGTTCCCCATTTGGAGTGGGGATGGAGGATGAAAATATAGTCCCGTTGGAGATCGGATAGGGGATGGATATGGAGAAGGGGTTTGGGGATTGGGGGTGGAGATAGTACTATCCGGCCCCGATCCGTCCCCATGCCCATCCCTAATATGAATAGGTGAAAGTGTATTGAAAAGTGTAAAATGTATATTGAAGTGTGTGTTTGTTTTATTTGTTTGTGTGCTTATTGTGTGCCTATTGGGCACACGTTAGCAAAACCCTTTTTGTATTCTTACTGCCTTTTCTGGGAAAAAACATTCATACCTAGTATTAGTTGATTTTGTGGAGGTACACAAGTAGATTAGCCACAAGATGTATTCCGATTGTCATATAATTGTGGGGTATTGTTTGTTGAGGTGGTGTTGGAAATTATCGTTAAAATTTCTGTAAACATTAGTACTTGGAGTCAACAATGCAACAATAAATATAGGGATAATTATGTAAGCACAAAATTAGGAGTTTAAGAGAAAACTTATAGATCAAGTCACGCATAAAGAGCTCTCCTAAGAGTAGATGCGTCCCCGCTTGTACCGAGTTGTGAGACGTTCCACTTCTAAGATAAAACAATCCTGGAAAGATTTGTGTGCAGCTAAAACTTCTCTCGAACTAAGAATCGCCCGTATACTCAAAATATATAGCTTCAAAGTTTGTATAAAAATACAGAGTGGAAATGGAGAATATATCTGTGATTGTTTTTTTTTTTTTTTTTTTAACCGATGTGATTGTTTTTTGGCTGTTGAAGAAGAAGTTGTTTTCTGTTCTGCAGAGAAGAAGTCTATGTTTTCCTCTTTTTCTTGCACTATTAATACATGTATGTAAGGGATTTGGTTACATGCATTGAAGGAAAAGAGTTAATGCCATGTGAAGTGGCAGTCTATCAAGAGAAGTTAATGAGAATGGTCCTCTCCAAGTCCCAACGCCAAAATTGAATGTAAGAAGGATAAGAATCCAAAGGCAGTTAACAAATATCAGCCGTCCCTTAATAAATCTTCTTCAAAAATTTTAAATTAACAAAAAATATGTAATAGGTGGAAGCTACATGTTTGACGGTTCCGATCGCAATTTGAGGTAACCCGAACAGTATATGATCATATGCTTCCCATTTCTGGAATCCTTTCATTTTTATCATCTCGTACTCCTTTTGAATATCTCGTATCATTTGTTTGATTATGTGAAATTTTGATGAAAGTGAAATATTAATCATGGAAAATGATATTTTTAGTTAAAGTGTCATGGAACTGTTTGGTACGATGATCGAGGTGACCTTGCCAATATCTTGACTGATCCAGGAAAGCCAGATAGGCTAGGTGAAGCGGTTGGGGGGGGGGGGGGGGGGGGGGGGGGGGTCATTCATCATGTGTTGAAGAGGACTGGGCCGGGTATGAGGTCCCTTGTGGTCCCTTCGGGGACATCTGATAAAATTGGAATGATTCGAGGTCCCTTGTGATTTGTTAAATTGGCTTGATAAATCATTGTTTATTGATTCCATTTAAGAGCAAGCATTGTTATTCTATTGTATCGTATACTTCCCGGAGATTTTTATCTTTTAGGTGCGGAGCCGGGTTAGTGAGGCTGATTTAGAGGATTTAATGATTATTTATTTGGTCGAGAGAATTTTTAGAGGAGCATTTATTCAGAGACTTTTTTATTATTTGGGTGATGTAAACTTTGTATTGAGGAAAATAGGGCCTGAAAATGTATAAAAATACAGTGTATTTATGAAGCTTTTATTGGAAAAACCGGGTTGTTACACGTATTACGCCACGTGTTCTGGTGAGGGCCACCATCTGAAGATGATATTAGTGATTTACTTTGCAAGTAATTTTAGTCTCAAATGGTTAGGCAGGACTGAGATTTTAAGCTCGTTTATTCGATGGGCTAAATTTGATTTATTTTAACAGGATATGTGTGTGTGTGTGTGTGTGTGTTGTGTTAGCGCTACAAGTCTTAGTTTCTTAAGGTTTTCTTTTCTTGAAGCTGGTCATCTTCCTTTATTAAAGAGTACGTTTTATTTTTGTCTTCTTGCTCTTCAATTTCTTTTCTTTTCTTTTAACTGTGACAGGTGATAAAGAATCATATTGGTGTTTTTACGGCCTCGTATATCAAACATGACACAATGCTATAGTTGATTAACAACAAAATGACATTTGTTTAACCAAAAAAACAAAATGACATTTCGTGCACCTGGTGCTTTGCACCCCTTGGCTGCCCGATCGTGTTTAATGGGTTTCCTTGCAAATTCAGAAAGCATATCCCCATCTACAATTTCACCTCCTTCCCACCTCCTAAAAACCCTAATCTCATCAACACCCAACCCCATTTTTTATTTTACTTTTTATCCAAATGGGATTCCTTCCAATGACTTTAAAATGAACCCTACCAATGCTTTTAAATAATGAGAGCACGGACACGAGCACATAACATGCTTTTTTTCCAACTCTATTTTGTAAGCTACTATGGCTTAATTCCCTGTCCTTGGCCTTTTTAAACAGTGAAGCCATTTTCCGAATTTAGAATAACAAATTTCCCAGCATAAACATTTTTTCGCTGTAATTTCTCCATTAATTTTTCAAATCAATGCAAATAAAATCACAATGATACACAAATAGTGCTTTATCTTTGTATATTTTAAGAATGACAAATTGTGGAAAGACCAGAGTACAGTCTATCGTTCCTTCTAAACTAATTTATGAATGTCATTGATAGGAGAGAAAATCTAGCAGTTTATTTACATCCTGAAGAACAAAACTACCAACGGAGACTAACAGAACTGTCATGGCAAAACAAACAACAATACCACAACAAAGCAGCTCATAGCCAAGAAATGAAACTTAAGTTTCAACAATACATCACAAAATAGAAAACAAAGCTTCAATTGAAATCAAGCACCGGAAGTGCCGTCAAAAGGGCAAGGAGATGAAGCCCTGAAGAGCATATCTAGTTAGAACATGATTCCCTTGCAAAAAGTTGAGTACTGCCGCACATAGTTTAATTTGCAGGATTAGAGTTTGGATGTTCATTCGTGATCAACTGCAAAAAGAAAAAAAAAAAAGTGAGACCATCAGTGTGTATTCTAACAGCACTAAACAAGAGTAGCAGCCCATAAGACAACAAAAGAAAGAGCTAGAAGCCCACTGCGTAATTGAGGAGCAGACTAGCAGTAGCCTTAACAAGAAATCTGAAACTCGAACATTAATTCGAGCCTTCTATTATCTTTATTATTGTTTAAATGGATGAGCCAATGCATCAACAAATCTCTGAAATATAATGGGGCTGTCATCTTCAAATCCAAAATTCAAGGAAGATCTTCAGTAAACAAGTTGAGATGAATGGCATCAACAAAAAGGTGGCTGAGGCTTCCTACTTCATGGAATAAGGTGAGAAAGGGAAGAAATTGAGGTTACACTCGTAAATATAAAGAATGTTATATTTGTTCACACTAAAAAGCACGGACACGGTCACGGGACACAGATATGACACGGACACGCTGATATGTTCTTTCACTACAATGTAGGATAGATACACGTGGATATGTTCAGTTATGCTTGTACACATATATTGTTGTGTATAAATAGTACCATAAGCATACCTCCCAAATCCTATAATAGATATCTATATCATAAAGCAGAGCGGCTTTTACCAAATGTCTAAACCTATAAACAAAGTAACATCCACAGCGTCAAGATCACATTTTCATGTTAAGTTGTACCAGTGAGATCATTTTTTAAAAAGATACAGAGAATATTTCCCTCATGATCCAATAAAAGCTAGTATGAAGAATCTAGCTGAAACGTGAGTCAAGAAATCCTGCTGTGAATATATAACCCAAAATTAGATTAAAAGAATCGATTAACCCAAGCAACCAGAGGCCTAATTAGCCTACTGATAAGGAAAAGGGATGTATGATGTATCCAATTGTAAAGAACCTAATTACTAAATAAAGGTAAGTTTTTTGCTCAAGTAATTAGGAATGTTAAGAGGCAGATGTTGACCCCGAGCCATTACCAAAGCCGAATAGGCCGCCAACTCACAATTGAGAAGGCCTAAAGATATTTCTATTACACTATTGGATACGTGGTGACATGAATTTATTGAAAAATAGGTCAATCTGAGACTTGAACCACAAGAGTATGATCAAGTTTTTATCTTAGCGCCAAGGAGTCAAAGGTGAGTGATGAATTATCCCCGTTATTTTTTTTTTTTTTGCAAAATTTATGTTTTTACCGAAGTATGATTATTTATATATGACTTTTGTTTGAAGCAAATATACCATGGAATTCTAATGTTTTGCTCAGTTTTTGGAAAAAAGAGTATTACCAATACATCCGAACGATGTCCCTGAATCTAGGGGACGTTAAAGATACTAGTGGGAACGGAGTTATAAAGGGGGAACGGAGTTATAAAGGTGGAATGGAAAGGGGCACAACCAGGTGTCTGATTGAATTAATCAATCCACTTTAGGCGCGTTGGGGGTCGCTCCCTCATAACTGGCGGTAATCATCGGATGGTATACTGTATATGTTTATGGCATGTTATGTTATATACAAGTTTGTTTACGAATTTTAGTTAGAGTTGAAACCATGAAAAACTGATCATGCCATAATTTTGGTTCTAGTTGTAGCCATGAAAAACTGATTCTATGACTTATACTTCATTGACGAAAAGGTTTTTAGAATTCCATGTAGATTATGCAACTCTGATAATTCATAAACTCACACAAGCAGTGGTTTATGTTATTGCAATTTTTTCCTTTTCGGGTAATCAGGAATAGAAGGATGGGTCTGAGTATTGATATTTAGCTTATCATATGTTGTGTAATGAATAATGGAAAATGTATCCAAGTTGCTGTCAGTATAATAAATAGAGGAACTCCAGTAATTTTTGATATTTAGCTAATAATTATTTCTATTGTTGTCGTAAATAAAAAAATGAAAAGAAGAAGAAGTCGATAGAGGCCTTTGGTGAGACGAACTCACTGGCCGGTCACGATGGTCAAATCCGCTGGATTTGGGTTGTGACAAATAAAACCCAAGATTTTATGCCTAATGCGTTCCCAAACCTGAGTCCTACGATTCACCGAGTTCTCTTGACACAAGTACTTGTGTGCAGACTTATGAGGCCACTCTAGTACTAACAAAAGCCCAAATGATATTAGCAGGCTTTACAGGATTGGTAATGAGGTAAAGAGGACTGAGGCTAGGGATCCATAAATAATCACTGATCCAACAAAAAAATTCTCAAAGGCAGTGAAAGTAGGAAAGAGAGAGGTAACATTGGGTTCTTTCCAATTGAGTACAAAGGGGAAGGCAATTTATGAGTTGAGATTTTGATATTGTCACACTAAAGTGCCAATAAAAGGCAAACATTCAAATGAGAAACCCAAATGTCCAAACATACTCAAATTGTTTACCACCCCAAAAAGAATGGTACTAGTTTAATCTCACTGTTTTTTCATTCTCAATAAGCAGGCAAAGTATTTCATAATTACTCACGTATTCACTGCTAATGGTTGTACTTTGATTCTGTGTAAGCAAATGCGATATTTAGTGAAAGTGCGGATACATGAGTATCCGTAAAGTACCCAATACTACAAGAATAGAGTAAATTAATTTTCAAATAATGGATCCGTTTAAGGAATATCATATACATGCTAGTGACTATCCAAGGAGTATCTGAATCCTACATGGACATGACATGGATTGAACACCCATCTATAAATAGTCATGCAGTCACGCTTCAAAGGTTAAACTTCAAACCTTATGAGTGTGCCCTAGCCACTTGTGTAGGATCAAAGATCTAATACAAATTTAAAAATATATCACTAACAAATACCCTTTATACACAGATTACAACACATATATAAGTTTCAATAACGGATACGTGGATTTGGAACCTCCAAAAACCTTCAAATATATAGAAGCTTACATAATACATGACATATACAATTATTAATATACAAAAGAAGGGATAGAGTCATTTCTAAGTCAGAAATATACCTGATAACTCTTTGAACTTTCACCCAAAATAGATTCATGTTGTCTCCAAATCCGTCCTCCATGATTAGGAGAGACGAGGGTCTCGATGTAATTGTTCCCAACTACAAATCTAGTTGGAATGCCAGAAACCACCATGTCACTAAGCGTTTCTTTTCTCGGATCGTACACAACTAGTTTATGTGTCTCAGATTCTGATTCATCTAGATTCAATACAACTTCTTTCGCTGTCAAATACAACACATCCACTATGGACCTCCCAGGATTAGCAATACTAAATTTGGTCCACGACTCTCTTACCCCATATGTCTTCATCATCCAAACCTCAAGTGGATTACTAGTCTGCGAAGCAATCACACTGAGACAACCGCCAAGAACTGTCATCTGAGGAAGCAGAAACTCATGATCATTAACAAAAGCAGGCCATGGCATCTCCCTAAAAATCTCATCCGACAAATTGAAACCAACAAGTATGGAACCACGCAAACCGCCAGTCCTCCGACAAAGCCAATGGACACGTTCATTAAAGTGAACTCCAGGAGCTTCAGCATCCATAGGAACATAATGGGTGTCTTGAATTCTCCTCCAAGCATCAGTTTTCAGTGAATAGACAGCCACATACGTACTAATAGCACCATCATGATCTCCATGCATAGGATAAGTTTTATACCGGTCGTAATCAAGAACCACAACCTTGTAATCATCCGTATACGAGTCATAACCCAACCCAGGTAGCAAAACGTGGGATTCCCTAAGCGAATATAAGTAAGCAAAAGGCGATTTGGGCAGTTCCTTACATTCACTAGTGAGTGGATTCAACAAGACGAGTTCGGAACAAGTACCTCGAGCTCGAGCTAGAACCAAGCCATTGCAAGATCCCCAAAAAGGTATCCCCCGGATAGTAGAGTGTTTGGCCGAAAGAAAAGCATGCTCTTTCGCGGTCGAATTTTCGTCAGCAAAATCTACGGTGTAGAAAGTGTAAGAGCTGGATTGGAGAATGGTTTTTTGAGGTTTGTTGGTAGTATTGGCTATATGAAGGTGAGTTTTGGAGAATTGCGGGGAAGAGATTAATGAATTCCATGACGGAGAGACACACTTGAATCGGGAGAGAGACTTTACCGGTAGTCGAGAGAGTACGTGGGCTATGATCTCCAGTGGAAGGTTGCTCCAGATGGTGGAGTCGTCGATGGTCTTCTTCTTCATCATCTTTTGTACGTGGGTTTCAGATTTCTGATTCTGATTTACAGAGAGCTTTCTTGTGATAATCCCTCGCTCTATGTTTAGATTCGTTAGACTGTGACCGACAAACTTAAAAGGGATAATTTCATTTTGACCCCTTAAACTATCAATTATTTTTAATATATCCCTACACATTTAATTCAGGCAAATCAGCAGATCTACGATGTCTAAGCTCTCGGGTGACCTTGACGAGGCTGTCTTCATGCGACGAGGGCTTGTTTCAAGGTCTCGTTTGAAGATTAAGGATGGTTTGGTTTCTAGAGGTCCAGAGACGGCGGTTTTCAACGATGATCTGACGCATTTTCGGTTTGCCGGAGTTGGGATCTACACATGTTTGCCTCTGTCGCTATGTTTCTTCTATTTGAGGTGTGTCTGTGTGATATGTAGTTTGTGGCTGTAGGTGGATCGACTACGGTGGGTAGGGTGCTGTCGGGGGGGGGGGGTGGGTTTGCAAATTTGTTTCGTTTCTATGTTGTTTTTGCTTTTTTTTAGCAGTTTTAACTCCATTTTGGGAGATTTTTTCCGGTCCTTGTGTGGACCTTCCTATACCCGTAGTGGGTATTATTCGTATGTACTTAGGCCCCGATTGGCTGTCGGTTAAGGAAGGGGTATAACTTATACCCCTCCTCTTATCTCGGTCTCACGTATTAGTGCATGGTCTGGGAGCCAAAGTTTAGCGGTTTTTTTGAAATTTTCCCCAAGAAAAGAGAAATAATCTCTCTTTGTTCTTATCGAAACAAAGCATCAAGAGACTGTCATTTCAAATTTCTCAAGATTTTTTCCATCAATATAACAAAAATGTCATTCTAATCTACCATTTTTAAATCATTCAAGTCAGATTTTTATTTGATTCTAATTTTTATTTTATAAGCACCTATGAGATGTAGTTTGGTGCCGTTTCTATTGGATGGTTGCATGCAATTTTTAATTATTCAATCTGCTAGACCAATTCTTCAATTTATCTAGTTTTAGATTCAACTCTTCTAACCACCCCCAACCAACAACTATGTATTTTGTTCGTCTTCCTTCACAACACAAAAAAAAAAAAAAAAAAAAAAACAAGGAATTCCGCCTATATAGATGTTCATCTTGAACAAATTTCTAAATTCGCCTCTGCTGTAATGTACCGATACCGACACCAATACCAACTTACATTTCACCACAATATACATTCACCAAAAGAATGGCTTAAAAAATAAATAAATGAAGAAGTAGAATGGGACAAACAAATTGGAACCGACGGAGTGTTATGGAGCCCATGAGAAGGTTTGACTATCTTATGCTTAATTATCAAAGTCATCACAAGGGCCCTAATATGTGGATGTGGTGTTAAGGTCGTTAGAAAAAACAGAGAAAACAAAGGTTTAATATTGTTTGCGAAAAACTCTAGTATAAGCCTTAAATGGCTTTCATTTCGAAAGGGAAAAAGGATGAACTTACAAGTAAAATGCAAACACTTAAGAAAGTTGGAGGATACCTTAACCAAGAAGAATAAAGAATTAGCCAACTTGGGCAAACGCATAACCAGATATCTGCTCTGCATGGCTAAAATTGTTTTTAAAGATTCGACGAGCGTACATAAAGAAAACTGCAAAAATGTCACCAGTAAAGTTTCAGTGAAGAAGAAATCTCTCAAAGCAATTAAATGATAAGTATCAGTGTATAGCACACATACTCAACAAGATGAAGGGAATCCCAAGTGAATGTGCAGTGCCATGACAAGTTGAAGTTTACAGGGTGAACACGATACCAGTATTCAGTACATTCAGTGGCATAGTACAAAAAAAACTACAGAATGTACCCATCTCTGGTTCAATACAGCACAAATCTAGGAGATGCCACAGAAGTCTGACCCTAACCCAAAAACTTCCGTTACAAGTACAAATATAGAATGCATTTTAGATATGAAACTTCCATTGCACATACATGTGAGGAAAAGAAACATATTCTTGTGGTTGGAACAGACGACCAGCATTGCCGAAGACAAAAAAAGGTCTCACCTTCCATTCCTCAGAGTAGAGATTCTTCTAATACTTGAAAACTCACAACTTTACAGCTCCAGGATCCTCAATAAGCTGGTCATTGATTGTGATGGAGTTCAGAGCATTCCTTCTCTGTATAGTTGTAGCAACAAGATGGAAATGCTTTGTGTTCCTGTCCCCCTTAAAGTTCCACATTACTCTGGAATTTTGTAGCCACCTCCACTCAATTTGCCAGCTTAGTTTCCACATGTCATCCGCTGAAAGTGTACCATTTCAGAATGTAAGTCAAGTTGAAGAAGACGCTTCTCCACCTTATCAAGTTTCCATTGACCATTTCTCTACTCCTTGCTCCACTTCTTCAGAGATTCTTTCATGTCCTTTAGCTTTTTGGATATTATAAAGGCAGAACAACCTTGCTCATTATTTTCCTCCAAGCTTTCTTCATCACTTTAAGACAATTGGGACCAGATGGCTTTGGGCCCCAATCCCTGTCATCCTCCTTCAAAAGAAACGGGTAGTGATCAGATATTAGTCTAGGAAATTCCCACAATTTCAGTTTCAGGACAGACAAGGAATCTGTCAATCCTACTCCACTTTTCCCCTTGCCAAGTGTTTGACCATGTATATCTTGTTCCTAACTTCGGGGAGTCCAACAGCTCCAAATCTTCAATTAAGTTGTTGAAATCCCTCATACGCACTTCTCTCCTTGAAGAGAATTGCCTCTCACCAATGTTTCTTATTTCATTTATATCACCCCCAAGGCACCATGAGTCAAACAAAGAATGTTTGAGATTAACTATGTTTTAGTTGTCACGCTATGTTTTATATTCGAATTCTTTTATTGATAACTAAAACAATGGATGTAAGGACCACACAAGGCACAAGACCTTGCAAATTCTAATACCTGTAAGGCTGTCACCAAAACAAAAAATCCATTAACCATTCTTGGAGCATGAACCACCTGACAGCAACCCCACAAGACATCGATAAAAATGTCAAGGGATATACGTATGTGCAACTTCCAAAAAGTTGGTTAAAATATGGAAGCTCTCACAGCTATTTATCAACAAAAGAAGGCACATAGTCATTTGTATTTCATAGAAACCTGAAGAAGCTTCTTCTTCATTGCCGCCCAATTTATCCTCCATGATGAGGAGATATGAGACTCTCCACATAGGTGCTCTCAAATGAAAATCTTGGTGGAATGCCACAAACCAGTATGTCCCTCGCTGTGTCTTTTTGTGAACTGTACACGACGAATTGCTTAAGTTTCTCTCCAGTGGTTCTCAATAAAAATTTATCTTCCGCTAACAAAGACAACAAATTCGCCATTCGCAACCCAGAACATATCGTAAATTTGGTCCACGACTCTCTTACCCCGTACTCCTTCATCATCCAAATCTCAGTTTCCCTCCTACTAACCAAACAGAGACAACCCCCAAGAACCGCCACGTCATGAAACGAAATCTCGCATCCACGAAATGAAGCAGGCAGCGGCACTTCCCTAAAAATCTCAACCGACAAATCGAAAGCAACAATGACCTTGGAACCACCCCTCCAACAAAGGCCATGGATACATCCATTAAAGAAAACCCCACCAGAGTTTTCCACAAGACGATAATTGGTACACTGAATTCTACTCCAAGCATTAGTTTTCAGTGAATAGACAGCCACAGTGGTAATAGTACCACGCTCAGTAGCAGATTTAGTCCTATAGGAAGAGAGCATCAGAACATTGTAATCATTCATAGAGGAATTGTAACCCATCCCATATAGAGACCCGAGTATCCTACTAAACGAATCGTGGACAAAAGGAGGTGAGGGAAGTTTGTTACATTCTCTAGTGGATGGATTTAACAAGAATAAAATCGAATGAATATTTTGGGAAACTAGAAGCAAACCATCGCAAGAGCTCCATACGGCGGCGTGCTGTGCCATGGTAGGAAAATCAAGCTTTGTGATCGTCGGATTAACGTCGGCGAAATCTACCGAGTAGAGATTTTGATAGGTGGACATGATAATCTTATTCGGATAGAGGTTTTGGGTTTTGGTTCGATTCAGGTGCGTTTTGACGAAATAGGGGTCGGAAATTAGGGAATTCCACGATGCGGAAACACACTTGAAACGGCAAAGGGATTTGACGGGTAGCCGATAGAGTACGTCGGTGAGGATCTCCCGGGGAAGGGTTCCGTCGTTGGACATGGCCGCCGCCTTCGGATCGAGTTGTGGGACTGGAAATATTGAGAGATGTTTGGTGACTGGGTTGTTGGAAGAAATCTGCAAATACACTTTGTTGAAGACTTGCAGTGGAGAAGATGTTTGGTTTTGGATTTATAGATGGATCGGTTTTCTACTCGGGTAACCTCGCGTTTGACCCAAATCCAATCTCTGAGGGGTGAACATTTCTTTTTCAAAAGGGAATAATTGGTGGTTTAATTTATAAGTTAAAGTAAATAATCATTCTTTTTTTGACACCAAATAAATTTTCATCCCAGTCAACTTAAAAGATTATGTTTCCATCTTTTCTTATTGTGAAATACCTTTTGTACCATTTTTATTATTATCTATTAATATATGTAGATATGGTTTCCTAATTAAGGGGGATTTGATTAGGATTGAGGTAAATTTGCTTTCCTAATTAAGTGAGATTTGTTTGACTATTTCAAATAGAAAATAGGGGGAAATTCAAAATGAATATTTGATAAATAAAAAAATTCACGGGAAAAAATTCTATCACATTTTTACTTTGGAAACACGGTAAAAGATATGTCACTTTCAATAAACATGGTAAATTCAAGTAAACATGTTAAAAAAAATGTCCCTACCAATGAACATGGTGAATTTGAATACCGTGAATACCCCCTATCAAATTTCATGGTAAATAATTTTTACTTTGAAAACAAACAGAACATGCATCCAGAAATCATGGAAAAAAAATGTCTCTCCTAGTGAACATGGTAAATTCAAATAAACATGATTTAAAAAAATGTTCCTACCAGTAAACATGGTGAATTTGAAGACCATGAATACCCCTTATCAGATTTCATGTTAAATTTCTCAAAATTTCATGATGGACTTTAAATTGAATTGAACCAAAACAATAAATTTTATGGTAAATTTTATCATGCAACCAAATAGTAGATTTCATGGTAAATTTGAATGCAAACCAATCATTATCAAGGTTTCAAGAGCATTTACATGTCAAATTGATGGATTATACTCAAATACTTTATCATTACGTTCCATTACAATTAGTAAAAATGAATCATCAAATGGAATGCATCAAGTTTGTGTTTGCATGAACCGATCAAGGAAAGACAAAGCCAAACTAGATCGGAAATCGAAAACGAAATCGAAAAACAAAGATACGAACTCGAGCCACATCACAGCACAGCCCGAGCCATTATACTATGTCGTTTGTAGCGGATGATGACTTTTTTCTGTAAATAAACGAAGTCGACGGCGAAAAAGGATGGTGGTGAGGTGTTCGACGATGGTGGTTAGAGATGGCGGTGGAGGACGTCGACGCCTTATTTCGGGAAAGAGGACTGTTGACAACGATGTTGGACCGCGATGGGTGAAGGTTTTGATCGGTGATTTGGGACTACCTAAAGTTTTCTGGTGTTACGTTTATAATTTCTTCTAGGGTTTAAAATATGAGGCATAATGATCCGTTCTGGGGGATTTTGATTTATCCCAAACTCATTAATTACAACACAAGCCCTCTGGAGTTTGAATTCAGTCCTAATTACCCTATATATATATATATATATAGGCCAAACTTCTTATCCACACTCCCGGAAATAAGGAAAAAATGGGGTTTTTTTGTGTTGCAAATTTTTTTTGGAAAATCCGATCCGTCCAATGTGTTCAGAAGGTGTTTTCAAGGGTCCACGCGGAAAATCTTCAAAAAAAAATACCGGGAAGGGCTTGACCAAGCAGTTTTTCGCAAAAACTGTATTTATATATTTTTGCGAAAACTGCTTGGATCAAGCCCTTCCCGGTGTTTTTTTTTTTGAAGATTTTTCGCGAGGACCCTTGAAAACACCTTCTGAACACATTGGACGGATCGGATCGTCAAAAAAAATTTTGGATAAAAAGTCCGGAAATGAAAAGTCCAGATAGGAAGTGGAACCTATATATATATATATAGTACATCCATAATTCAGTCCTGAAAATTTTGTATTTAGTCCCAGAACTCCTCACACACACACACACACACACATATAGTAAAGGGCAATATTGCGTTCATTTGAATTTCGGGATAGAAATATAACTCCAAAGATAACACAGGATGAAACCATAATTTCAAGGTAGTTGGAGGATGATTATTTAAGTGCCATTATTTGAAGGTTGTTACCTTTTCGGTTATATACGCGCTTTAGAGCCCGTTTGGATGAAGTCTTCAGAAGAGGGATGTAGCAATCCGGGCAGATGAGCAGCTGATTAGACATTTAGCCCGTGGTTTAGGAACAAAAAACAGCCCCCGACTAAATAGTCGCCGGCTAAATAACCAGGGGGAAGCCATTGTTTACCTTCCTACCCCCACTCCCTTCTCTTTAATTCCAAATTTCGGATCCATATCAGAAGCAGAAATAAAACTCCAAAACCCCCCTATTTTATGCAGCGGCATATTGCATATTAATTAGCATTCATACCTTCATTATGGATTCACTAGTAGTTGTATACCACTCCTTCCATGGCCGATCTTCCTTTGTGTTCCAATCTCGATTTTGTGCAGCGAAAAAAAAAAAATTGATCCTCTTGATGACTTTTTATTGTCGTCGTCATAAATAAATCTCTGGACCCAATCTTAATTATGTGCAGCAGCGGTGGTTGCCAGTGCCATCCCCGTGTTTCTGATCGCCGCCAGTGTTATCCTCTTGATCGGCCATGGAAGTAGAAAAGATTGAGTTTTTTTTTTCGGAGAGAAGAGGAGAGGAAAGTGGGTTTTTTTGGGAGTCTGATTGTCGATATAAATATAACCAAGGGAGCAAGGAAATAATCCTGTGTGTTGCCACTTGGTGCAACAAATTAAACTAATTCAATAGTAATTAAAATTGTATCTTGTATTATAAATTTCTATTGAAATCCATAATAATTTATTGAATTCATTATATAATTGGTAAATCATAATAAAATACAAACACATAATCTAATATATGCATTACCAAGGGCAAAATAGTCTTTTGACAGATTTTTACATCATTTACCCTCTTTATCCCTCCTTTTTAATCCTTTAATCCTCCATCCAAACCATGGACTATTTAATCACCCTTCTTAACTGTTACATCAATGTGGGTCCACCCTTCTTCTTTAATCCCCCTGACTATTTTATCCCCCCCCCCCCCCCCCCCCCCCCTCACTATTTAATCCCTCCAAAACTAATATGTTATCCAAACGAGCCATTAAGGTACAAGGGTTTCCATGGAAACAAGAGAGAGGAAGAGAGCGGAAAGACGGCTAAAATACGGAGGAGATTTATGTACATATATGTTCTTATAGATATATATATATATATATGTATGTATGTATTTGTGTGTGATTATTAATTAGGTTTTATTGAAAAATTGGTACAGGGGTATTTTTGAGATTTTCTTAAATTTTAGAATGAAAACATACTAGGATGGGGACTTAAGTAGGGTCACCAAATAAGATGGCTATTTAAATTTCCCTTGTTTTTTTGTTCGACAATTGCACGTGTTTTCGTCGTGGACACTTATGTAGGGACGAAAAAATAAATTATAGGAGTATTACATATAAATATAATATACATATATACATTTAGTCTTTGTTATGGCCCACATTTTATTTATGACAATATGAATTATCGGTTTAACAAGATCCTCCATATCTTTAGTCCCAAGATTTATGTTATTGGTCAAATAGAGATGAAATTTCCTAAAGAGACTTTACTTTGATGGGAAGTAAGTGTAACGATCAATAAGGAAATTAATCCTCCCTCTTCCTATAAAAGATGTTCCATCTATGTATGAGACTAAATGCCAGAAAGAGAGGCAAAGGAGAGAAACCTGAATTCTACCTAGGGTTTAATACTCTTTGTAAAATAATGGTTGTTATGATGAATTATTGGATCGTTTAAGTGCCGCATGAATAGATTCAGGTACGCCGTTCTTAATTCTTTATTCCGCTTATGATCATATTGTGATTATCACGATAGTTCTAGACCCTAGCAGAATTGTAGGTTGTTAATTATGTAACTTCCATTAAGATATTTTAAATGTAGCATCAGAGCTTTAGGTTTATGAATTGTCATGATATTCCTATTAGGTAAATTCAATTGAAACCAACTATGTTAATTTTTGGGTAAATTTCACTGACCTCCCCTAAGGTTTCTGACAAATACAGAGACCTCCCTCAAGGTTTCTGAAATAGCACTGACCTCCCTTACTTTTGAAAGTATTGTTGGGATTCCCCCTTCTGTTAACGTTTCACCTAAACACCGTTAGTTTGAGTATGAAACGACAAAAATACCCTATATTTTCAACTATTCTCCAGCCACCAATTATCATCTATCAACTATTTATCCATTTGCATATTTATGTGTATATATATGTTGAAAATATAACTACACAAATGTTATGCATCCATAATGCCAAACTCTTTTTTTTTTTTTTTAGAATATTTTTTCAATACCCAATTAAGCTCCTGTAATCACAAAAAGTGTCCACTTGGAATGACTTATTTAAGCCATTTCTTTTCATCTGCTTGAATCACATTTTTTAGTTTTCCTTTCAACTTTTTTCGACTTACCAGCAACAAAGAATTAAAAAAGTCAAAAGACAGATAAATAATACTCCATTGGTATTAATTGTCTAGTTCTATTGATCAGAAGAGTCAAAAGCAATCTAAAGAAATGTCCATGTTCTATTAATTGCCCTTAGAAAATTTCTTTTAGCCAATGGTAACTTATAACCTTGTAATTCCTACCGTTGATATGAATGCTTGGGTGTTTTGGCATAGTAATCATGTTGTATTATCTTTTGGTCTTTGTTTATCTTTTTTGCATTTGTTAGTTTTGCATTTTTTTTTTCGTGGATCATTGATTAGTCTGGAAAAGAGGAATTAGAAAAATAGGAACCAAAAAATGAATAAAGAAAAAATAATCCAAATCCAAAAAATCTGTCTATTTTGGATATTTTTTTCTTTAATAATATTTTATGTTTCTGATCGTAATTTTTAACTTTTTAGTTTCCTAGACGAACTAATAATCCATAAAAATAGACGCAAAAGTAACAATGGCACAAACACTTGAATAAAGAAAAAATAATAATCCAAAAATATTGTTTAGCCAAAGCACCCGTTAGTATAAAACTAGCAAAACTTGAAAAAAGAAAGAAAGAAGGTAAGTTAGACTAAACATAACATAATTTTCCTACTTACCATTCTGTTTTTTTTTTCCTTTTTAGTTTTCTCCTTCACTCCATTCTTCTTTAATGCTGACATTAAATAATGAAAAATTAATATGGTTTAGGTTACACAATAGTCTTGACTTCGGATAAAATAAGCCAGTGTTAGATCAATTAGAAACAAGGAAGCTTTGTTTTGAAGGTCATTTATGTCATTTGCTACTTAAATTTAACACTGTTAGAGGGTTAACTAACAGAAGGGGAAATCTGAACAATATTTACAAAAGTAAGGGAGGTTAGTGCTATTTCAGAAACCTCAAGGGAGGTCTTTGTATTTGTCAGAAACCTCAAGGGAGGCCAGTGAAATTTACCCTTAATTTTGGTACGGGTTTTCTGCTTGTGCCGGTTTAGCGTTTAAAGTATAGCCTTTATCAT
This sequence comes from Vaccinium vitis-idaea, assembly GCA_963854785.1. Taxonomy (NCBI): domain Eukaryota; kingdom Viridiplantae; phylum Streptophyta; class Magnoliopsida; order Ericales; family Ericaceae; genus Vaccinium; species Vaccinium vitis-idaea. The sequence goes on along the minus strand of OY978221.1, from coordinate 30,572,645 downwards.
GTTAGTGTGGATTTCCAAAAGCATGACTTTGTGATATTTCATTATATGTGGATCAGGCGTTGATTTTTCTTGCTTATAGTATCATCCGTGCATCATGCATATAACCTAGAAAATTGGATCCGGGGTGGGTGTTATGCAGTAGGTGTTATACGGCAAAACTACGTGGTTTTGCTTGATTTTTGTACACACCACAAAAACTTCCAAGGACCTTGTTTCGAGGAAAAAAAAATCATTACAAAGTGCCTAAACCCTAAACTTGAAGTGCCTAAATTCAAGTGTTTGAACCTGCTACACGCTACCCCAAAGAGCCTAAATCCCCTAAAATTGAACCCCAAAATTAAATTCCAAAATTACCTCTCCAAACAGGACCCTTGGATGTACCAAAAAAATGAGCAAAACGACGTAGTTTTGCCGCACAACACCTATTGCACAGCCTCTAGAAAATAATGGCTGACAAGACATATACCTGTAACGTAATGCACATGACCGGTTTTGCGGTGGCGTAATGGTATGTTTGTTTGGTGGAACCATAGAACCGTTCAGTGGCGACTCCAGGAATATAAGTTAATGGGGTCGAAATTTTATCAAACCAACTTCTAAAATTGTGAATTATATGCCAATTCAATCTTTAGAGTTTTTTTTCCAAAAATCACAATCTAAATTAGCTCTTGACCAAAAAAAAACCACTCGCAAATAATGTGCTAAAAGGTGAAATTGGTCTCAAACAAGTGAATAGGAAGACAATCACGATCTCAATAGCATTACATACTCCTATGTTTTATTATTTTTAACACAAAATTTCTCTAGAATTTCAATTTTTCCCATACCCACTGGAAAAACTAAGCATAGTCTCAGATGCCATGTTTTCAAGTCAATTTCAATGCATAATTTATCTTTAAATAACAAATTACTGTAACATTTTCATGCTATAACTTTTTTTTATGTTTCCAAAAAAGATGTGTATTGTTTTCTTCTAAGGTTCCAAGTTCTAGACCTACAAAGTGTTATCAACTCTTACGGATCAATCCATAAATGACATTGCCCTGGCATTAACTGAGCTCCGTGCTAGTGCTAGTAGACGGTGAAATCGGTCTTCATCGATTAAATCGAAATGCGCGTAAGTTGGAACAGAAACCCTGAGTTATCCACAAAAGAAAAACAAAGAATTTGTGTATTGTTTTAACAAAAAACTTACCTACTACTTGCATTTTGCACACTAGGTGGGGTCATAAACAATTTTTAATGGGTTCATACATTGGCCAATAGAAATGTATAGCATAGCAGTAGTAGCATTCTAATATCTTTCAATGGGGTCAGTTGACCCCAGTACCTTGGCTGTAGCGTCGCCCCTGGAACCGTTGATTTGGTTCTGAATGGCATGGAATCCATAGCAAGAAACTAATGTTGGCTTTTGACGACGTGTCAATAGTTATATACCATGGCTGATTTTTACATGAAATATTGGAAAATTGGGATTAAGCTGATTTTTTTTTAGCACGCTAGAAAAATTATTTTGGAAATGAACGAGTCGGATCATTTGTGTGCGACCCACCGAGTCCCACACTCAATTTGTGCACCATCCATCTATTCGTAGAACGGTTGAGAAGTTTAGTTTTATTTTTGGAACAAAACAGAGAAAAATGAATGAAAAGTGCTGCATTCTGGGATCGAGTCTTATTCTCCCCCTCTCCCCATGTAATAGATTAAGAATGATGAATGTCCAAAAAAAAAAAATATCAATTTATTTTTTATCAAAGTAATAACTTTTACTTTCTAGTTGTTTCAAGATATTTCTCCATTTTATCTGCTCTTAAATTTACAAAATTAACTCTAATCGAAGGGAAATAAGCTTCAAAACTATCAAAAGCACTAATATTATATGCGTATCGAAAGAATTCTTAATCTAAAAAATTATAAGATCAGTAAGTGTCAAGATGAGATCGACTAGTGATTTTAATTTTAGAGAAAAATTATGTTTAAAAGTAGAATTAAAAACAATAGGAGAAATGCGTCCGATATTTGAGGCCCAATTTAAACTAGTCATCATTAGCTCAACATTTGTCTAAACAAATAAAAAATTCATACACTTTAATGGAATTCAAAGAATATGTGGCTTTATAGAGATGTTGAACCCACCCAAATTACCAATAATTTATTTCCAATTTGTGGGCTTGAATGCATGATTTTTCTTTTTTTTAGCAGAAAAGCGTCATTAGTTTGGTCACAGATAACGCAGTTTTACGAAAACCCTAGCCTCCTAAACAGTGTTCAACATGAATGGAGCAAGGAAGTGGAAGAAAAGGAACAAGAACATCGAACCGAAATCAGAAGCCAACAATTTCCCAAACATTCCAGAAGAAATCATCGTCGAAATTCTCTCAAGATTACCCCACGATTCTCACTGTCGATTAAGGTGCGTCTCCAAACAATGGTCTTCTTTGATATCCGACTCAAAACTAATAGCCCTATCGAAAAGAAGAAAGGTTCTTTTTATGTCCAGGTCTTGTGATGGGTCCTTTTCGTTTCACTCCATAGACCAACAATTCTCTTTGGAAAAGGTTCAAACGCCATGGAAAAAAAATCTACGTCCTTATCATCATGAAGTCAAAATATATGGTTCATGTAATGGATTGTTTCTTTTGGGGCTTAAGGTGGATTTGTATTTATGGAACCCTCTAAATGGGTACTTCAACAAAGTATTGTCATATCATCGATTGATGCAGCCTCCCTATGGAAATACTACTTCTGGGCTTTGTTACGATTCCTCTACTAATGGGTACAAGGCCGTCATGGCCATGGATAAATTCGTAATGGTTGGGTATTTTCGAAAGAAGTCCTGGAAAGAGGTTCACTTCCCTTATAATATCAGCACAATCCGTTCAGGGCCAGTTGTGAATGGACGACTTCATTGGTTTGCCCGTAATACTAACTATGTTTCCACCAATTGTATCTTTTCCTTTGATCCGCGGGTGGATGAATTCAAAAAGGTACCACTACCGAAGCTCCGTAAAGATGGGGTTAGAAATATTTTGCTTGGGCTGGGGGTTTTGGATGAATGCCTCAGTATGACTCGTCTTCGCCAAGGCCGCCAAGGCAACGCTGAAGTATGGGTGATGAAGGAATATGGTGTAAAAAAATCTTGGAATCTTATGTTTGTAACGAGTTCGACCTTTAAGGTTTATTCTGAATTGGTGCCGTTATGTTGTACAGATGATGGTAAAGTTTTAATGAGAGGATTCTATATGTATGATACTGGGCGTGTTAACGTGTACAATTCTAATGGTGATTTGGACAGGGATGTTCCAAGTCTGGGCAATCACAAATTCTCTATGCAGGCGATTGAGTATGTGGAAAGTTCGGTTAAGCCTACCGGGTACAAGTGGGAAAAAGAGGATCGAAGAGGGATAGCAACATATGTGGAACAGTTTCTTTCGGCCCCTCCACGAAAAATGATAAAGGGAAAAGGGGATAGTAATTGGAATTACTTTGATCCAGAAAAAGAAGCAACAGCTAAAGGAACAAGAAAGAAGCGAAGTTTGAAGAGGAATAGACAGTAGATAGCAAGGAAGAGGAGAAGGTGGAGAATGTTGTGACACGAGTTTATCGGTTTCAGTCTGTCTTCCTCTTTTAGTATTTAGCTTGGTTTACATTGTTTAAGGACATCTAAATTCGGTATTTTTAAGATGCAATTGTTATGTCTCTAACTATGTACCTAGTATATTTGGTTATACCGTCAGTAAATTAGTTGATCTTCCAAAATCTTTACCTGTTGTCTAGTGCTAACAATTTTTAACTTTTTCAGAGTTGATTGCAATGATATTTCTTCATGTGTTTTTCACATCTTGGTGTCAGATCTAGTTTGGCAATACGATTGGAGGATTGGTTTTTGGGGAACGTGGTTTTAACTTTTAAGGTGATTTGTCAAGTAGGTCTGTTAATGGATCGATAACGATTCAAATCTGATAGGATCCAGATCCAATCCGACCCCATTAAACCATCGACTTTAATTAATTTCAATTGTTTAGGCACGGCATGGCACATTCACTTGTCCTTTCTAAGATTGCATTTGGGAAGAGTTACGAGTTTTGAGAGTGGTAAATTTGAGGTGACTATTGTCATGTTGAGTACTGTTGGATTTTTTTTGGTGGAAATGAGAAAGGGGTAACTCAATATGTTTTAGTTTCTTTAAATAAATATAAAAAAGTACGGATCTGAACTTTTACCGGATAGTATTTGACATATTTAAATCCGGTCCGATATATAAGTCTCCGGATTACTAGATTCGGATTATCCGTTTGGCGGATTAGAGTTATTGGATTCGGGTATAATTTTATCGGACCAGTTCCGGATTGAAATCGGTTCATTGATAGACCTAGTGTCAACTTCGCAGTCCAAATTTGGTGCTCCGTCCATCCCAATTTTTTTCAGATGGATAGGAAGAAAAACAGGGATTTGTCAGCACTACACCAAATGTAATTCAAGTAGATATTTATTGAAATCCCAAAAAATTGTTATTTCAACCAAATTTCTAGATTTCGTTTTAAAAAATGAACGGTTTGGATCAAATGGTTTTATTTGAATATCACAGAAGAGTTGGACCAAATTTCTATTCTTTTAAACAAAAATTAAAAAGCCCTCGTCAAGTCCTAACTACTCCATATGAATTTACATTTGACCTTTCTCGTTACCCTTTAACGCAAACCAGTATAAGGTTGTTGTGGCACTTTCTCATAGCTACCCGGGTGGGGCTGGTTAATTCGTGGTTGTCAATAGTCTTAGAAGCAAAACTTGGACAAGTGTTCGTTTTCCGTATGATGTTCGTACGATGATTAACTAACCTCTCCTCACCTTTGAGCTAGGACTAAGGTGACTAGTATAGCTCCAGTCCAGGTTTTTTCCATCTAGTTCTGTTTAGTACTTTTGATTATGTATATCCATTTCGGGCTCACAATAATAATCGAAACCGTTCATTTTGTAGATTGTTGAGTTCTTCACATACGAGAAAAATCATGTTCAACGGGCACCGATCAATGTCTTAAGACTCTTAACAGAACACATTTATCTTGAAACAAATGGGTCTGGTTCATTGTATATGAAGGCAATGTCTTAAGACTCCTAACAGAACACATTTATCTTGAAACAAATGGGTCTGGTTCATTGTGTAAGAAGGCATTTTTTGTTTTGGTACTTTGCAATACTAATAAAAGCTAAAGAGTATCAGTCCGCATCAGGAGTGCAGCAAGGCAAGTATAAGACCAAAGGAACATAAATACGAAGCTTAATCGGCATTCGGCCCCTCCTTGGAACCATGGCTATCACACGGGATCATTGTTGAAACTTTATTGTCTTACAACCGCAACACAAACAACAGAGGTTTCGATTTTATCCCCTTCGATTTTATTTACATTTTTTGCAAAAACTGCTTGGATCAAGTCCTTCCCGGTATTTTTTTTTTGAAGATTTCCCGCGTGAACCCTTGAAAACACCTTCTGAACACATTGGACGGATCGGATTTGCCAAAAATAATTTGCAACACAAAAAAAACTCATTTTTTTCTTATTTCCGGGAGTGTGGATAAGAAAAATTTCCGTATATATATATATATAGGATAATGATCTATTGAGGGAGTCCTTAGGATAATTCCGTGCGGACCTCACCATTCCGGATCAAATTTTGACGATCCGAACCGCTCAATGTTTTTAAAATGCATTTTTAAGGGTCCACGCGGAAAATCTTCAAAAAAAAATACCCGGAAGGGCTTGATCGGATCAGTTTTTGTTAAAAACGCTATATATAGCGTTTTTAACAAAAACTGATCCGATCAAGCCCTTCCGGGTTTTTTTTTTTGAAAATTTTCCGCGTGGAGCTTGGAAAATGCATTTTAAAAACATTGAGCGGTTCGGATCGTCAAAATTTGATCCGGAAAGTCGAAAAATGGTGAGGTCCGCACGGAATTTTTGTTTGAGGGAGTCCTTAGTAGATCGGCTTCCTATATATATATATATATAGGGGAAGTTTCACATCCGGGACTCCGGGACTCCATGATCCGAGCATTTTTTTGACGATCCGAGCCGTCCAATGTGTTCAGAAGGTGTTTTCAAGGGTCCACGCGAAAAATCTTCAAAAAAAAATACCGGGAAGGGCTTGATCCAAGCAGTTTTCGCAAAAACTTTATATTTACAGTTTTTGCGAAAACTGATTGGATCAAGCCCTTCCCGGTATTTTTTTTTGAAGATTTCCCGCGTCGACCCTTGAAAACACCTTCTGAACTCATTGGACGGCTCGGATTTTCCAAAAATAATTTGCAACCCAAAAAAAGCCATGTTTTTCTTATTTCCGGGAGGTGTGGACTAGAAAATCTACCTATATATATATATAATGAGAGAGAGAGAGTGAGTGGAGATGCTCTTACAGCATCCCATCAAAGTTTACAAAATTTATTGTCAAAATTGTATTTGTTACCTTTTTACATAATCGTCCATAAAATTCAAAAAAAATCGCCACCCCACCTCCGGCCGACCACCACCCCACCTCTGGCTAACTACTTCCGGCGACCAAAAAATTAGTGAGATGTCACTAATTTTTAAAACTTCTAATTTCGCCCATAAAATTCAAAAAAATCGCCAACCCACCTCCGGCCCACCATGCACCATCCCACCTCTGGCCGACCACTTCCGGCGACCAAAAAATTAGTGAGATGTCAGTAATTTTTTAAATTCTAATTTCAAACATAAAATTCAAAAAAATCACAACCCCACCTCCGGCCAACCACCACCCCACCTCTGGCCGACCACTCCCGGCGACCAAAAAAAATTAGTGAAATGTCACTAATTTTTAAAAATTCGAATTTCGAACATAAAATTCAAAAAAAATCACCCCCCACCTCCAGTCGACCACCACCCCACCTCCGATGACCAAAAAAATTACTCCCTCTGTCCGGATTTGTTGGTCCGTTTTGGGGATTCCAACTTTTTTTCCATTACTTTTTGTGTTGGTTGTTTTCACATCATCAAAAGTAATTTTCCCCTACTTTACCCTTTAACTTTTGAAAATGGACAAACATTTTCGGACTTGAAAAAGTATGTTTGTGGACCAACAAATCCGGACGGAGGGAGTAGAACTTACCAATCGAAATCTTTTTTTGAAACCCTCGTACGAAGAGATCCTAACCTTTTATTACCACACACACACAAGACCAAATTATTGACTACCAAATTTTAATCGACAACAAAGTCATTGCCGCATGCAACGCTGTTCAAATCAAGAGTGAAGAAGGAACAGAGAAAATGAATAAAAATAAGAATTATCCTCTTCATTTTAATAGATGTGTTGATTGAAAAATTATCTCTTGTCTTAATTTACATCTATAAGGGGGATTCATAGTGGTTACTTGAACTGGTTATGATGAAGGGATGCAAGGCAAAGGCAGTTGGATGGGACCACGGTGACGGATTTCTAGTGAGAGAAGATAGAGGAGAAAGAGAGCACGAAGTGGGTCTAGTGGTGGCAGAAATTAAAAGGGACGGAGGAAGTCAGGTAGGAGAACAGAGGAATTGGAGTGGTGTGCCATAGTAGTGCAATGGTGATGATTGGTGAGCAATTGAATTGAAGAAGGTGAAGGAGAGAGAGAGACAGATGAGGAACATTGAGTAAAAGAGGTTATAATGGTCAGTGAGCACAATCAATCGTGTCCCTAACAAATATGGTCCTTACCAATCATAATTACAAACAATGTCTTTATGTTTGATTGCAAAAGTTCTTTGTCCTTACCTTCAAATCGGCAAAATATTATGTATTTATGACTAATTATTCCTATAATATATCATATATATTCTACGATATATATGTATATTATTTATGTAATGCTCCTATAATATATCTTTCTGTCTCTACATGAGTGTCCACGACAAAAACACGTGCAATTGTTGAACAAAAAAACAAGAGAAATTTAAATAGCTATCCTATTTGGGGACCCTGCTTAAGTCCCCATCCTAGTATGTTTTCATTCTATGATTGAAGAAAATATAAAAATACCCCTATACCAAGTTTTCGATAAAACCTAATTAATAATCACACACAAATATATATATATAGGATGACGATCTATTGAGGACTCCCTTAGGATAATTCCGTGCGGACCTCACCATTTCGGATCAAATTTTGACGATCCGAACGCTCAATGTTTTTAAAATGCATTTTCTATGGTCTACGCGGAAAATCTTCAAAAAAAAATACCCGGAAGGGCTTGATCGGATAAAAAAAATATAGCTTTTTTAACAAAAACTGATCCGATCAAGCCCTTCGGGGTATTTTTTTTTGAAGATTTTCCGCGTGGACCATAGAAAATGCATTTTAAAAACATTGAGCGGTTCGGATCGTCAAAATTTGATCCGGAAAGTCGAAAAATGGTGACGTCCGCACAGAATTTTTGTTTGAGGGAGTTCTCAATAGATCGCCATCCTATATATATACGGAAATCTTCTTATCCACATTCCCGGAAATAAGAAAAAAATGGGTTTTTTTTGTGTTGCAAATTATTTTTGGAAAATCCGATCCGTCCAATGTGTTCAGAAGGTGTTTTCAAGGGTCCACGCGGGAAATCTTCAAAAAAAAAAAAAATACCGGGAAGGGCTTGATCCATATATATATATATATATATATATGGGGCCGGTTCCCCTCACACTTCAAAAAACACATAAAAAAACACTCGATTTTGTTTCGGGCCCCGTTGTGATGTTCCGAACCGTTGATCTTATTTAAATGAGTAAAATAGGAGGTCCTGCAAAAATTCAGCTCAATCGGATATCGGTAAGTGCTTGATCCAAACAGGTTTGCAAAAACTATGACAGGAACTAGTTTTTTTAAAACTGTTTGGATCAAGTACTTACCCATCTTCGATTGAGCTCAAATTTTTACAGGACCTTTTATTTTACTCATTTAAATAAGATCAACGGTTCGGAACATCACAGTTGTGCCCGGAAGAGTGAGGTGTTTTTTTTATGTGTTTTTTCAAGTGTTTTTTCATATATGTTCTTATATATATATATAGGAACATATATGCACATAAGTTCTCCTCCGTCTCTCCGCTCTCTTGTTTCCATGGAAACCCTTGTAAAACTAATTTTCATTTAGTCTTTGTTATGACCCACATTTTATTTAAGGCAATATGAATTATGGGTTTAACAATGGGTAGTGTTAATGCCAAAACTGTTTTTGATTGTGTCAAAACTCAAGTGTATGAAATGCTTGTACTCTTGTGTAAAGTACAAGTTCTTTATACATTGAAGTTTTGATACAATCAAAAATAGTTTTGGCATTATCATTACGGATAGTCGGATACTCCATATCTTTAGTCCCAAGATTTTATGTTGTTGGCCAAGTAGAGAAGCACTTTTTTTAAAGAGACTTTACTTTGATGGGAAGTAAGTATCCTCCCTCTGCCTGTAAAAGAGTATCTTGGGTTCCATCTACTTATGAGACTAAATGCTAGAACGAGAGGCAATGGAGAGAAACCTATATTCTACCTAGGGTTTAATACTCTTTGTAAAATGATGGATGTTATGATGAATTATTGGATCACTCAAGTTCCGCATGAATGGATCCGGATACGCTGTTCTTAATTCTTTATTCCGCTTATGATCATATTGTGATTATCATGATAGTTCTAGACCCTAGCATAATTGTAGGTTGTTAATTATGTAACTTCCATTAAGATATTTTACATGTATCAAAGTTTTAGGTTTATGAATTGTCATGATATTCCAATTACGTAAATTTAATTGAAACGACTATGTTAGTTTTTGGTATCGGTTTTGATTATTACAAATTATTCATTCAAGCCCACAAAATGGAAAACAAATTATTGGTAATTTGGGTGGGTTCAACATCTCTATAAACCACATATTCTTCGAAGTCTATTAAAGTGTGAATTTTTTGTGTGGATTATTCTACGCCACAAACTAACATAATCAATAATTTGTAATAATCAACGCCTCAGTTGAAGCTAGTATTCTGCGCCACAGTCATTGAATTCAAGATTCGTAACGCGCATGAAATCCAGATACAACAAGGTTAAATAGGTCGCTTGAGCCACCTGGAGAGACCGCTCGAGCGAACTAGAATATTCAATACATAAAGGGCATTCGGACGATACATCAAGGTTACATCGGTCGCTCGAGCCACCTGGAGAGACCGCTCAAGCGAGCCATGTTAGGTCAAAAAGTTCTATAAGCCTTCTGATCACAAACCCTAGCAGTCGCAACATTTCTATCGCTCAAGCCACTTGGAGAGACCGCTTGAGCAAGCCATGCTAGGTCAGAAAAGTCCATATAAAGCGGCTATTCATTCTAATAAAAAAAAAACACTAGCAGCCACAATGTCTATAGAGAGAGAGAGAGAAAAAGCTTGTGAAGGCTATTGAAACACTTGTGGGTTAGTTCCATGAGAGATTTGATGATGTCTGAAGATCTCTATGCTTAGAGAATATCAGTCAAGGTATTTTGTTCATCTTCTACATCACTTGAAGTTCTTTGATGGACTTCAAAGACGATTGGGGATTGGTTTAAAGGGGGAGTCCTGCGTAGGTCAAGGATTCGAGGAGTCGAATCCGAAGGAGCATCTATTAGAGCGGTTCATGAGGGGTCAGCAAAGAAGTTCTTAGCCAATATTGAAGGAGTTCATAGCATTGGTTTGTAAGAAACTTTGTTTCCGCGTTTTGCGTTTTGCGTTTTGCGTATAGTGCTCTCTTTTCTCCCGTGGTTTTTTCCCCGCCTTGGGGTTTTTCCACGTATATCTGTGTGTTATGCTTGCTGTTTAATTAATGCGTTTATTATATTGCATAATCACATAGATTAGGGTTTTATTATATTAATCGGTTTAATAAATTTATTCACTGTAATAGTAAATCAATTCGATCCGATTTCGGTTTTTTCACAAAGTAATAACTTTTACTTTCTAGTTGTTTCAAGATATTTCTCCATTTTATCTGGTCTTAAATTTACAAAATTAACCCTAATTGATGGGCAATAAGCTTCAAAACTAAAATCAAAAGCACTAATATGTGTATCGAAAGAATTCTTAATCTAAAAATATACCCCATAAGATCAGTAAGTTGCAAGATGAGATCGACTAGTAATTTTTTAGAGAAAAATTATTGTTTAAATGTAGAATTAAAAAACAATAGGAAAAGCGTTTCTGTTATTTGAGGCCCAATTTACACTAGTTATTTAATGATTATGGGCCATGTTAGCTCAACATTTCTCAACACCACACAAAAAATTCACACTTTAATAGGCTTCGAAGAATATGTGGTTTATAGAGATGTTGAACCCATCCAAATTACCAATAATTTGTTTGCCCATTTGTGGGCTTGAATGAATAATTTTTCCTGTTTTTTTAGCAGAAAAGCGTCATTGCGTGGTTTGGTGCATAGATAAAGCAGTTTTATGAAAGCCCTAGCCTCCTAAACAGTGTTCGACAACAATGGAGCAAGGAAGTGGAAGAAGGCGCAGATCTGGGGAAAGGAACAAGAACATCGAACCAAAATCAGAAGCCAACAATTTCCCAAACATTCCCGAAGAAATCATCGTGGAAATTCTCTCAAGATTACCCTACGATTCTCTCTCTCGATTTAGGTGTGTCTCCAAACGGTGGTCTTCTTTGATATCCGACTCGAAACTAATAGCCCTATCAAAAAGAAGAAAGGTTCTTGTTATGTCCAAGTCTTATGATGAGTCCTTTTTGTTTCACACCATAGACCAACAATGCTCTTTGGAAAAGGTTCAAACACCATGGGAAAAAAATCTACGTCTTCATGATTATGAAGTCAAAATCTACGGTTCATGTAATGGATTGTTTCTTTTGGGGCTTAAGGAGGATTTGTATTTATGGAACCCTCTAAATGGGTACTTCAACAAAGTATTGTCATATCATCTATTGATGCAGCTTCCCTATGGAATTACTACTTCTGGGCTTTGTTACGATTCCTCTACTAATGGGTACAAGGCTGTCATGGCAATGGATAAATTCGTAATGGTTGGGTATTTTCGAAAGAAGTGCTGGAAAGAAGTTCGCTTCCCTTATAATATCTGCACAATCCGTTCAGGGCCAGTTGTGAATGGACGACTTCATTGGTTTGCCTGTAATACTAACTTTGTTTCGACCCATTGTATCTTTTCCTTTGATCCGCAGGTGGATGAATTCAAAAAGGTACCACTACCAAAGCCGCCTAAAGATGGGGATGGAAATACTTTGATTGGGTTGGGGGTTTTGGGTGAATGCCTCAGTATGACTCGTCTTCACCAAGGTCACCGAGGCAATGCTGAAGTATGGGTGATGAAGGAGTATGGTGTGAAAAAATCTTGGAATCTTATGTTCGTAACGAGTTCGGCCTTTAGGGTTTATTCTGAATTGGTGCCATTATGTTGTACCAAAGGTGGCAAAGTTCTAATGAGAGAACATTTTGGGTGTGATAGCGGGCATGTTAGCATGTACCATTCTAATGGCGATTTGGATGGGAACGTTCCAAGTCCATACAAATACAAATACTCTATGCAGGCGATTGAGTATGTGGAAAGTTCGGTTAAGCCTACTGGGTACAAGTGGGAAAAAGAGGAGCGAAGAGGGATAGCAACATATGTGGAACAGTTTCTTTCGGCCCCTCCACGAAAAATGATAAAGGGAAAAGGGGATAGTAATTGGAATTACTTTGATCCTGAAAAAGAAGCAGAAGCTAAAGGAACAAGAAAGAAGCGAAGTTTGAAGAGGTATAGACAATAGATAGCAAGGAAGATCGAGGAGAAGGTGGAGAATGTTGTGACACGAGTTTATCGGTTTCCGTTTGTCTTCCTCTTTTAGCATTTAACTTTGTTTACATAGTTTAAGGACATCTAAATTCGGTATTTTTAAGATGCAATTGTTATGTCTCTAACTATGTACCTAGTATATTTGGTTATACCGTTAGTAAATTAGTTGATCTTCAAAAAATCTTTAACTGTTGTCTGTTGGTAACAATTTTTAACTTTTTCAAAGTTGATTGCAATGATATTTCTTCATGGACAGAGGCGCGCTGCTGTCCCTTGCCAGGGACAGCTGTCCCCGGCGATTCCGGGGCGTTCCGGTCTTGTGTCGATGATCGGAAACGTTCACGTCGAAGAGCTCGCCGAGTAGAACAAATGTACCAAAAATTAGCTCAATCAGTTACTATTTAGTACCTGATCGGTACAGATATAACTCAGCAATAATGGGTTTGTGTGGGTACGATCTAGTGTTTTGGATGCATTATCTTCAAGATAAAAATGTTTCGATTAGGTACTAAATGATATCCGATTGAGCTAATTTTTGGTACACTTGTTCTACTCGGCGAGCTCTTCGACGTAAACGTTTCCGATCATCGACACGAGACCGGAACGCCCCGGAATCGCCGGGGACAGCAGGTGTTGTCCCTGGCAAGGGACAGCAGCGCCCCTCTGTCCTTTCTTCATGTGTTCTTCACATCTTTGTGTCAGATCTAGTTTGGCAGTACGATTGGAGAATTGATTTTTGGGGAATGTTGTTTTAACTTTTAAGGTGATTTGTCAAGTAGACCTGTTAATGGATCGGTTACGATTCAAATATGATAGAATCTAGATCCAATCCATCCCCATCAATCCATCGACTTCAATTAATTTCAATTGTTAAGCATGGCATGGCACATTCTCTTGTCCTTTCTAAGATTGCATTTGGGAAGAGTTACGAGTTTTGAGAGTGGTAAATTTGAGGTGACTATTGATGTGGCTATGGCCATGTTGAGTACCGTTGGATTTTTGGGTGGAATAGAGAGAGTGGTAAGTCAATATGTTTAGTTTCTTTAAATAAAAAAAAGTACGGATCTGAACTTTTACCGGATAGTATTTGATATATTTGAATCCAGTCTGATAAGTCTCCTGATTTCCAGATTCGGATTATCTGTTTGGTGGATTGGAATTATTGGATTTGGGTATAATTTTATAGGATCAGTTCTGGATTGAATTCGGTCCATTGATAGACCTAGTGTCAACTTTGCTGTCCAAATTTGGTGTTCTGTCCATCCCAATTTTTATTTTATTTTTTCAGATGGGAAGGAAGAAAAACAGGGATTTGTCAACACTACAGCAAATTTAATTCAAGTAGATATTTATTGAAATCCCAAAAAAATTGTTATTTGATCAACCAAATTTGAAGATTTGGTTTTAAAAAATGAACAGTTCGGATCAAATGGTTTTTATTTGAATATCACAGAACTACAGAAGAGTTGGACCAATAAAAAGCCCTCGACGAGTCCTAACTATATGAATTTACATTTGACCTTCCTCGCCACCCTTTAACGCAAACCAGTATAAGGTTGTTATGGCACTTTCTCATAGCTACCCGGGTGGGGCTGGTGAATTCGTGGTTGTCAGATGTCTTAGAAGCAAAACTTGGACAAGTGTTCGTCTTCCGTTTTGAGCTAGGACTCAGGTGACTAGAACACGTCCAGTCCAGTTTTCTTCCATCCAGTTCTGTAAGTACTTTTGAACGTGTATCCATTTTGGACTCACAATAATAATCGAAACCGTTGATTTTGTAGATTGTTGAGTTCTTTATATAAGAGAAAAATCATGCTCAACAGGTAGTGATCAATGTCTTAAGACTCTTAACAAATCACATTTATCTTGAAACAAATGGGTCTGGTTCTTTGTGTATGAAGACAATGTCTTAAGACTCCTAACAGAACACATTTATTTTGTAACAAATGGGTCTGGTTCATTGTGTATGAAGGCTTTTTTTTTTTTTTTTTTTGTACTTCGCAATACTAAAGAGTATCAGTCCGCATCACGAGTGCAGCAAAGCAAGTACAAGACCAAAGGAACAAAAATACGAAGCTTAATCGGCATTCGGCCCCTCCTTGGAACCATAGCTATCACACGGGATCATTCTTGAAACTTTATTGTCTTACAACTGAAACACAAACAACAGAGGTTTCAAGTAGCTTCTTACGATTTTCTCCCCTTTCATTTTTCCATTTCGGGATTAATATGAGTAAATGTGTTATCAAGGAGTTGAAAGTGGACAAGGAATTTGGGACGTACGTAATATATTTACAGACCTTTTGTTGCCTTAAACTGGTTTTATCAAAGTCTCGATGTCCAACTCCAGCAGTCTCTTCCTCACAATCCATATATAGCAAAGCACTAAAAGTTTGGCCACACCATCAAATAACAATTTTACTTTTTCAGGGTTGATAACAATGATATTTCTTCATGTGTGCTTCACATCTTTGTGTCAAATCTAGTTTGGCAGTACGGTTGGAGGATTGATTTCGCGTGCACACGGGTTGGGCCAAGGTCCAAGCCAATTTGTGAAAAAACCGATCCGTTAACCAGATGCGCGTTGCAAACCTCGCACGCAGGGGGGTACAGAAAGATTTTTTTCTTTTTGACCAATCAAACCATTTTGGAAATGATTTTCTGTCTTTTCTTTTTGACCAATCAAACCATTTTGGAAATGATTTTCTGTCCGTTACAGAATGGAAAAAACGTGTTCCTTTTAAACACGATTAAAACGTGTGCTAAATTAGTTTTGGTAAATTGATTCAATCTCTTTGCTGTGATTGATTTTTCTTTCCGAAAAAATGTGTTCATCTTAGCCTAAAATGTGTTCATCTTACAATGTGTTCATCTTAGCCATTTTAGACACACCAAAAACCATTTTCACTACAGAAATTCAGAGAGCAAGAAAAAGGGTCGATTGTGTTTTGCATTTCCGGTCTTTTTCCCGTGCAGAAAAGATCGAGACAGAGGCTGTATTCTGGGCTGTTTTATCCTGAAGGCAGCGTGGCTACAACTGGTTGCATAGAGAGGGCGGAGCCGCGAAACGTCTTAAAAAGAGCGACCAAGTCCGCGACTCAACCCAAAACAGCAGCCAATTTTTTGTGGTATTTCTGTTCATTTACAGATTTTGAGGTAAACGGTTCCATTAATTTTTTAAACATTTCCAACAGTTAAGTAGGCTTGTTAATGGACCGATTTCTATTCAAATTCGATCGGATCCGAATCCAATCGCACTACAAGTGTTTTAAGTCTTCCACCCGCCGCTTAGCCAAAAAAGTGCAGAATACAGTATTCTTGATGGATATGTGTTGTTACTCCTCCGAACCATGGGGAAGGGCCGCGCAGGCTTCTTTCCGACGATCAGAGATGTCCATCGTGTAGAGCTACGTTGCGCATCCACGACGAGGGCTACGCCGGCATCGTTCCAATGATTGGAGATATCCACAGTGTAGAGCTCGTCGAGTACTACAAGTGTACTAAAAATCAACTCGATCGATATCGTTATGTGCCTTATCGGAACACGTATAACTTGAAAAGAATGGATTCAGTGATTTTGATCCTGTGTTTCGGACCCATTAGGATTCATTTGTTTTCAAGTTATATATGTTTCGATTACGCACTTAATGATATCTGATCGAGTTAATTCTTGGTACACTTGTTCAACTCGATGAGCTCTATGCGGTAGACGTCTCCAATCATCAGAATGATGTCGGCGCGACCACTTCATAGTTGCACAGCACGCTGCGCAACATCCCCCGTTCCTCCTCTCCACTCCAAACAACAATGAACGGTATAGTAAACAATTTTTTCTACGTATATTAACTCAACATATATACTTGCATAAATTCTAATTTTTTATAGTACTCAGACATTACGGTTCAATTCTGGTAAGACGGGTGCTCTGTCCAGGTTCTTTTTCGGATTCAATCACCGGATTGATTTTCAAAATATTGTGTGGAGTAAACAAAACAAGCAGAATATATTCTACGAGAAATCAGAAATTCCAAGAACATCTGGTAAGAAGTGGAAAAACAGCAGCAAAAGTGGAAATAAGTATGTACTAACAGTCGCAGCTCAAGCGGTTAGGGCGAGGGAACGAGAAGGCCTCATTCAACCACGGAATTAGGCTGACGCCTGAAGCATGAATCCTTAAAACACCTCACGAAACAGAGCCCTTGGGTTTCATCTTGATTCTCATTCTCCTCCAACGACCTCCCACTAGTTTCCCTCGTAAACAAATAAGTTACCAGCATTTCCAAAACACAGACGCCGCCCAAAATCATCAACACTGCCGTCATTCTCGTTCCCATCAAACCATCATCAGTAGCCCAAAGAATCCCGACTGTGCCGATAATGGCCCCGACTTTTCCAAAAGCCCCTGAAATTCCATGACATGTAGACCGGAATCTTGTGGGAAAAAGCTCTGCAGGGACTATATATGTCATCGTGTTGGGCCCAAAATTTGCAAAGAAAAACCTGAGCCCGTACAAAAAACAGGAATCCTATTTTCCCGTTGCTGTGCCAGTACACTTTAGTTTCCGTGACGAATAAGCCAATTGTCATGAAAAAAAAGCCCATGATTTGGATTTTGATTCGGCCTATTCGGTCGATTAGTATGACGCTCGCCCAGCATCCAGGTATGACCGAGCAAACTGTGAACAGTGCTTGGAACCGGGCCAACTCATAAGCGTCTTGAAAGACGTTAAGATTAGTTACTTTGGGGAGGAATTCAGCGTAGACGAGGGATTGGAAGATGTTACTGCGAACAGTGTCAGAGAGGGACCATGAGGCAGCGCAGGAGACTGGAGAAGAGATCGCGGCCATGGCGGCACAAGAATTCTGTGGAAAATAGAGGGTAGGAGGGAGATGGGTTTGGTGGGAATTCGGAGTCCTCGGGGATTGAGGAATACAACTAACACTTTCTCCATGTTCCTGGCTGCTTGCAGGACGTCCTGCTCCACCAACGCGGTATACCTGTGAAGAATGAGGGATGCTACAATGTGCACCCCACTTTTGGGACAAAAAATGAGATTTTGTAACAACAAATATGAGATTTTGTGGGTCAAATATGAGATTTTGTGGCTGAAAATATGAAAGGGCATACCATATGCACCTTTGACCAGATCGACGAACAAGATTGCGCCACATATGCAAAAAGTGACCCCCTATACCGGTCATCTTTCTCTCATATGGAGAGCCAAAAAAAATCATAAAACCTCTGGTGATCTCTCATATAACGTTTTGGGTTTCAAAAATCTCATATATGAAGCCACGAATGCTCATAAAATTACCACAAAAATTCGAAAGAGCCACAAAATGTCATATTGGCAAAAGTCAACCTCATAAAACATGCC
The DNA here is from genome assembly GCA_963854785.1 of Vaccinium vitis-idaea. Taxonomy (NCBI): domain Eukaryota; kingdom Viridiplantae; phylum Streptophyta; class Magnoliopsida; order Ericales; family Ericaceae; genus Vaccinium; species Vaccinium vitis-idaea. The sequence goes on along the minus strand of OY978221.1, from coordinate 30,554,464 downwards.
ACGAAATCTCATATGATAGTTTGGACTGTAGTGAAAATGTGATACATATTGTGTGTATATATATTGATGTGACATGTCTCATATAAGGTACCACAGAAATACATATTTTAGCCTACATTGAGTCATATATGAGATTTCTCATATACACTTCGAAGAACACTCATATAAAAAGTCATTTGATATGAGAATTTTTGGTTTAAAAAATGAGTACTTGTGGAGGAATATATGAGGTTTTTGTGGACCACTACAGTCCAAAAATATTGTTGTGTATTGATAGTGACATGTCTCATATACTTACCCACAAAAATAAATATAAGCACGAAATCTCACATACTCAGCCACACATTCTCATATAAAATTTATTAACAATTTTTGGACTGTAGTGGACCACAAAAGTCTCATATTTTCTTTCACAAACACTCATTTTGAAAGTCACAAAATCTCATATGGATTTTTTTTTTCAAGCGGTGGGCCCGGTGACCAACCGGTTGCCATTTTTTTTTTTTTTTATTCCAAAATTTTCTCATATGTATATGAGATTTTGTGGTCCTTTTTATTGGGTTTTGGTGTTCCAATATTTATTTTTGTAATTTCCAATATGAGTGTTTACTTTCGTCAATATGAGATTTTGTGGACTTCTATGAGATTTTGAGGCTATATATACAAATTGCACACCATATGCCAAAAGGCATGGTGCACACCGTAGCATTACTCGTGAAGAATTACACAAACAAAAAAACAAAAAATTGGAAGAGAAGAACGTGCATTTGCTTTTTATTTTTTCCTTTTGTCAAACACAAAATCGAAAATTGCGTGCCACTACTGGGAACCGTGCACCCACGTACAATTGTAGTGCAAAATCTTTGACGTCCAAAAGTGTGTGTTTTTAATAATTCAGATTTGTAAAAATTATCTTACATGTAAGATTAGTATCTTATATGCACGATGCTATTTAGAATTAATCTAGACCATTGATTATTGTATGAATGGTTAAGGTGCGCCCGAAGTGCACCCTAGCACTACATAACCTGAGATCCTTGCCCCCTAAGTATTCCCTCCATTTCATTTAATTTTTCCTTTTGTTGAGATTCTTGTCATTTTCAGATTGTATATATCTTTAAATTTATATTGTTGATGGTGATTTTAAATACTTGATTCAATAGAGCTACTACATCTGACTTTGGCCTAACTTATTACAGACATTTTGGATTTTTTTTTCTTAATTTTTACTCGTTGTGGTATAATTTTTATGTCACATTATTTGGCTCGACAAAAGCAATCGAAAAATTATAAAAAAAAATAGAAAATATGAATTTTTCATGGTCGAAAAACAGAAAATATGAATCCAACTTTTTCCCTAATCCTAATTTTCTCGGAAAACAGAAAATATGAATCCAATTTTTCTCCCTACTCCTAATTTTCTCTCGCAACCATGTTATGTCAAGTCCTAAAACGTCCTCATCTTCGACAAATGTTAAATGACAATCACTAGCGCAAATTATTACTCCCTCCGTCCTATAGTTAGTCACTTAAGAAATTACGTTTAATTTTCAAACTAAAAAATAATGTATTTAGCGAAATAATTTCGTAGAGGAGTGGGACGGAGGGAGTAATTCTAAGAAAGAATAGAAAAATAACCTGGCAGTTTCCAGCATCATCATGCGCCAGTAAAATGTCATAGCTGCTGGAATTGCACCGATTGTGAGTATAATCCGCCACGCCAAGTCCGCCGCCTGGGGAGTCAAGTCCTTGTTCGGGTGCGTCGCCGCCTCAAATACCTTACAAATCACCATGGTCACCATCGAACTAACCAAAGCCCCCAGCCCCTGCATCGAAAAAACCGCCGCCATAAACGCCCCCCACATTGTAAAGACCCGTAATTTTGTTTTTGTGATTTTGAGGAAATAAAGTTGATGAATTGTTTAAAAAGTTAGGTTGTGGGATAATTATGTGTTATAGTTTGGATTTGGGCCTTTTTTTATAACACGCAAGTCACATAAGGGTGTGTAGGGTAATTATACGAATGTGTGTGGTGTATGTATACTCAGGAGGAGACAACTTTTTGGTTGGGGTTTGCTAGCTAGGAGGAGCTAGGATTCTACCTTTGGCTTGATTTGAAGTTTGATTTTTGAGGTAGGGGTCTTTTCTACCATCCCTAAGTGTTTTTGAGTTGATTTGTGCATAAATTCTTGGTTGCTTTAAGTCCATTTGATCTGTGCAAAAAGCTGTGAAAAATCTGTTCGAAGCCATCAGGTATCGATGCCCCTGCAATCTGAAATCGATACCAGCACATTCTGGGTTTTTTTTTCTGGTCAACTGGTATTGATACCCCATTCTGGAGTATCAATACCAGAATTCTTAGTTGATTTGGTATTGTGGATGCATAGCATGAAGCTCATTTGATCATGGAGTTATTTTATCCTCTCCATATTTACTATATTTTTGGGAGATGATCATGTAATTTCTATTTGCTTCCATTTTTGACAAAACTTGATATATGTAATAACTATAAAGCTTTTGTTACTTATGCATGGGTACGGGTACCCTTGATGTGTGACTCGTTGAACTTTGATTTCGAGATTGTACATTGACTTTGACTTTTCTAATGGAAGTTATTGGACTTAATTTGGTCTTATCCTACGTGGAAATTGCATGTATTTCAATTATTAAATTTCAGGGTGTGACATGTTAGGGAAAATATATGGGATAGGATTTTCTGATAGAATAATAATCCAAAATTATATGCATCCAACAAATTAAGAAAATTAGATAAATAGAGAAAGGATTAGAATAGCCTGTGGGGTGGTCGAGGCACGCAAAATTGCGCTCTCCTTAGGAAAGATACACCCCCTTCTGCACGGGGTTGAATGACGCTCCTTCCCCAAGATACAACGACCTTTGAGTTTTCTTCTGTGCATCGAATTAAACTCACGAACCAATTGTTTCCCGACACTCAAAATATATATGAAAGTAATCTTGAAAATATAGCGAAAGAACCAACACAAGAATTTAAACTTTTAGTACTAGAGCTCTGCTTGAAGAAGAGGAGGTCAGTATATTTTGTGTATGTCGAATAAAACCAAGAGTAAGAGCACTCCACTATTTTTGTTGTTTTCTTAAAGGAGAAACAACCATACATTTATAGATTGAAGTTCACGGGATTTTTTTTTTTAGATGGTGGTCTGAAATTTAGGAGAATAAATAGGAACCACCAACTTTATAATCTGTTACGAAAAACCAAACAATAGCCACAGTTATAAAAAAAATAGGAAAGTGGTTTGTTTGTTGGAGATTAAATAGGAGACCAAGTCAAGGTCAACAACTAATTCCATGTATCTCTCCAACAAATTATTTTACTTGGAAATTATAAATAAAATATAAATTGTAAAATATTAAATTAGAACAACAATCCCCCACATAATTTAAAATTTTACTAGAGTGCTTTTACTGCGCAATAGGTATAGGTGTCTTCCGGACTTGAACCTACACTTAGTGTTAGCAAGTTTCAGTTTGGAGAACCATAGTGAACGAATCTTGAACTAGGCCCTTGATATCAAACTTACGCCTACCACACACACAGTACGGGAAACATTTATGGTTCTAGAACGGTTTTGCGCGTTAGACGGTCATGCGCACGTATCTCGTTTCTATGAGTGTCTTTAGAGAATAGCCCAATTTCCCACAGCAGCGACCCCACTGCCACACTCATATAGGTGTGTCCTCCAAGGGTTGTTTGTGACCAACACCCCGTACAAATCCTACCTTGGACACATTCAGAGCTAAGCTCTTCCTATCGTCACATAACATGCACATAGCATGAGCACTATCACCATAGGAATAGGACCAGGGATTCCCCTCTTATATTTTAGTGCTCCTCCTAGTCACCATTCAGTTTCGTTGTTACCTATTGAACCTTATTCATGGGATCTCCAATCACAAAGGTTAGGTGTCCACCGAGGTGACTAACTTATAGGCATCAGTCCTACCCCCCTCGATGATTAAAGAATTAGCCTTCGTGCTAACTCGAGAATATGTTTTGTTCTTTTCAAGATACAAACATTTCTCAGCAATTTTTTTAAGACGTCGAAGACTAGCCTGCGCACTAATCTTTTCTTATGAGAATTCTCTTTGGGCTGATCAGGCCCCCCCATTTTCTAGATATTTATCAGAGCTCCATTGTTGCTTCATTTCAAGCTTGCCAACATTTACTACCTGAAAATATTTATCCAACATTCTCCAACACAAAATTAGTGAAGTTTAAATCACGTGGCAATTGTTATAAAATTGAGATAACATACTTCACTCCTTTAAAATAATTTATTGAAGTCATTGGCCAACATCCACCATCCACCGATGATCATGGCAATGAACCCCCACATTTGTGTATAATTTTCTCTAACTGCACATAGACATGTTAATCTATGCAGGAAAAACAAGCTCTACAATTGTTTATGCATATCAGGCCCAACAATTAACAACATTCACTCAAAATAGATTGAGCACCCAATTGCCAAATCAAAGCAATTCAGGATAATGATGCAAGCCATAGTTTTCTCCCTTTTTTTTTTCTTTTTTTTTCAGTTACAACATGTAGCTTCCAGAAAACTTCATCAATTCTTACAGAATATTCACACTACTGCAAAGGACTTGAAAATCCAATAAAAATAATGCTTACTAGATGTGGACTCAAAGTTTGTAACCCTCAATGACGATTAAAGCATATCAAGTGCTAAAATATATTCCCCACAAGTCAAACACTAGACCTTGTGCCATAAAATAAAATAAATCTCTTAAGGATAATATACACAAAATGTTGCACCTTATATTATCTTCTTAATTATTGCAATCAGTAGAGGTGAGAAACTAAGAGTTCTTATGAGGTCCACAATAAGCAAAGTAAGTGACTTCTAGCATTTACCCAGATTGTTTGGTTGAAGCATTTCAATATTATCCACAATATAAATTTTCTAGAAATAATGAACACAACAGAATCTGTTCCTCATTTATACTCTAACTTACTAGTGAGGTTTTTTTTGCAAAAATCACCACCTCAATGCACACTTTTTTTTTTTTTTTTCCCCGAAGACCATCATTTATATGTAAGTTAATAATCTTGATATAAAGCCACCACACTACCAGTATATCTCTAAACTCCGATAATGTACGGCAAAACTATCACCTTTATCTTGAAAAGCACAATAATATATATATATATATTCAATAATATTATGAAAATCAAAGAATATGGATGGAGTTTCTGGTATGCTACCAAAATAACTTGATAGTCCACACACAAATACAAGGATGAGAATTGTACTCTTTAAGAATGTGAGGATCTAAAACAAACATACTCTAATTTAATCAATTAGAGTCAAACAACATATCCATTGGTCAAGAAAAGTATATGATGAGTACTTATCATCCTACAAATCCAACTCTTGTGTTAACATGCAAAGCACAAAATTAATCACTATTATCCTCCTGCAAAAGTAATCTCTCGTGGACTCCTAGAAATTGGAATTCACATGAACATATAAATTTTCATCTCTACGGTGATCGAAGTTTCCTATCAATCGTGACAACTTATATGCTCTTTTCTTTTTCTTTTAACAAAACTAGTAATCATAACAACCACCCTTCAAGAAATTATTCTTACAGAAAATCCCAAAAATATCTTTCCTAAGATTGTTGGGGAAAATATATGAACGAGGAATTTCTGATAGAATAATAATTCTAAATGATATGCATCAAACAAATTAAGGAAATTAGATAAATAGAGAAAGGATTAGAATAGCCTGTGGGGTGGTCGAGGCACGCAAAATTGCGCTCTCCTTAGGAAAGATACACCCCCTTTTGCACGGGGTTGAATGACGCTCTTCCCCAAGATACAATCGTCTTGTTAGCAACCACAGACATAATCGTCGCCGACAGCGGATAATCGTCGCCAATCCCCACCCCGAGGCAGAACCTTAGAAACCCAAACTCACCAACGACACGCACGTCGGCGCGCGACATGCATATTGAGAATCTGCACCATAACGAGCTCAACCCCATTACAATCAGGGAGAGTCCATAGACGCGCTTCCGCCCATACATGTCGCCGAGGCGGCAGGGGACCAGGTTCCCGATGGCGGCTCCGAGGAGAGGGAGGTTGATCATCGCGGAGCTGATGCCGACGGGGACGTCATATTGGGCTCTGTCGGGGTAGTAAATGCGACCGAGTAGTCTCAGTATCAATGGCATACAGAAGATGTCGTAGGCGTCGGTGAATAACCCTATTCCCGCGATTACTATCGCTTTGAAATGGTAGCATTGCGTTCGAGCTGAATCGAGGGCAGAAAGGACTTTTAACGCCATTACAAATTTACAACATGTAGAAAACTGAGCTTATCTGCCGCCATCTTCTCCTTCTTGTGCACTCGTTCAATTATTGGGTAATTCTACGAGTATATATGGATAAATATTGTACTCCCTCCCTCCGTCCCATTTGTGGAAGTGCGTATTTTGGACTCAAAAAATGCGCTGTGTTTGGTTGAGAATTTTGAGAAGAATTTTTTGAAAAATATTTTTGAGAAGAGTTTTGGAGTGCGAAATGCTTATGACGTGAAGTTCTGACTGCAAAACGTCAACGTCAAGTTCTGACTGCAATTGATTTTCTCCGAGTAATGATTTTCTGACTGCAATTGATTTTTCCACAAGTTCTGACGTGAAGTACCTCAGAGTAATGACTTTGTCCATCTGTCGATGTTCCAGGCCAAAACCCAGCTGTGGGCCCCTGGCCAAAACGCAGCTGTCTCTCTCTGCACGAAACCCTCTCTCTCTCTCCCTCTCTCTCTCTCTCTGCGCGAAACCCAATTACCCAGTGGGCCCCAGGCCAATAACGCATCCGATCACAAACTTCTTTTTGAGATCAAAAAATTGTTTGAGAAATACAATCCGAACACAGTGGATGTGTTTATAAGAATTATTTAATTCAAAAAATTACACCAATTTTTTCTACTCAATCAAATCTTTAAATTGGTGTAAAAATTTTTGAAAAAAAAATGAATGCTAATACATTAGATTTTGCGTGCAAAATGCACGGAAACCCAAAAAGGACAAACAATAATTTGGGATGGAGGGAGTAAGTAAAGTCGGGGAGATAAAGTATGGGGGAGTATTATTCCAACAAGATGCGAATAAGGGATCGGTTCATCTCATTTTAGCATTTGAGATTTCTAGTAAATTAAAAGTGTACTCGACCTGGCTTCTACGTCGTGTCACGGAGCAATTTAATTTTATCTATCTATATCGACAATCAATGGTTTAAGTTCGTGAAAGTATGTATCAGTAAGATACTTTCTTTAAATGAAAGATTTGGTCGATCGACAAATTTGAACGATTAAAAATACATTTGGACGACTTTGTTACTATATGTGAAAGGGACTTGCGGATTTTATTTATAGAGCTAGGATTTGATTTCCCACCATCTAGCGAAACATCTGTGAAGTTTACTGGGTTTAAACACGATATGACACTGAACTAGAAACGAAATATTAGGAAAGTCATTGACTAAACCCAGTTTTCCAAAAGATTTTAGCACCCAGGTGCTAAAATCATGATATTTCAAATCAAAAAATAAGGTGGTTCCGCATATCGTTTTTCGATTTTTTTCGCACCAAATTAAAGTACTCCTCGTGTACTTTAATTTGGTGTGAAAAAAATCGAAAGATGATAGATGGAACCACTTTATTTTTTGATTTGAAATATCATGATTTTAGTTGCTAAAATATTTTGGAAAACTGGGCTCTAGTACTAGTAGCGTTATCCCGTTTATGATGACATTTGATCGTGTTTATAATTACTCTAGATAATGATAGTCTCGAAACTTTCTTCCCCTATTACACCCTCAGCAAGATTCGGATCGGATTTCATTCAAGCTTGGATCAAGATTGAAGATTGAGTCTCAGCCACAAAGATGGAAGAGCTCAGAACCCCCGCAAGACAATGATTGTATTTTCATAGAGTACGTTGATGAATGGATCCAATTCACTGACCAATGGTTGACCGTGGCTCCTAACCAATGTTATTAGTCTCGTCCTGTACCGATCGCTACTGGCCGATATGTACCGTAAAAGTCGTAGTGATTATAATTACCGCCGCTAATAGCGCCCTTTACCGGCCGTTTTCCTTTCCGCCGGTAAAAAACCACCCGTAAAAGTCAAATTTGGCATAGTGACTCTAAGGTTTAAAAAATGGGATATCATCACTACAAGAAATTACACTTTTAGTGACCAGTTTTGGTGACTACTTGTATTTTGGTCACAAAAAATCAAGAATTAGTGACCAAAAATACATTGGTCACAAAATCTTAATCAATTGGCAACCACTCGAGTTTTGGTCACAGAAAATCAAACAATTAGTGACCAAATCTACATTTGATCACAAATTGTTCAAAACTTTCTGTGACAAACCTTAATTTGGTCACTAATGATAGTAGTTTCTGTGACTAACAAAATTCTAATCACCATAAGTGGAATATTTTGTGACCACTGGTTTATTTGGGCACTGAATAATCAGTTTAGTGACCAAAATTTGTGGTCACCAAATCAATTTCGTTTGTGCTACTTTTTGGGGAAATATGATTCATCCTGATGAAGGGGTTTTATAAACCCGATCGAGTAAAAACTTTACATGAATGATTTAATCAACAAGCACAATAAAATAAATGATCTCGATCATCATGATTGTGTCGTGGTCGTGTGGTTATTATACATTTAACTACGGTACAAGCTTACTATCAATTGCATCCTGATGAAGGGGCTTCCTAAAACCAATGGAGTCAAAATTTTGCATGAATGATTTAATCAATCGACATAACAAAATCAACAATCTCGATCATCGTTATTGTATCATAGTCGTGTGGCTACTGGTATTTAACTACTACATAAGACTTAGTTTACTATCATCGCATCCCGATAAATGGGCTTTCTAAACCCGATCGAGCCAAAAATTTTAGATGAAAGGTTTAATCAACACACACAAATGAAATCATCGATCTTGATCATCATTATTGTGTCACAATCGTGTGGCTACTATACATCCAACTACGACACAAGACTTAGTTTACTATCAAGTACGTTGAACATATAAATTCTAAAGGTTATTGTCGTGTTATTTTATAATGAGCGATCTGAAACGTTACGATATCACGTTTTACATATTCCATCATTTTCACCAAATTAGAAAACCATCTGATATTGATAACGACGTGATCAAGACGTTACTCCTTTCGAAGACATTAAAATTAAAGCCTTATAAAACACCACCCGAGCTCCACCTGAGGCTTTTTGTTTTTTGTTTTTTTGTATCAGAATTGTCTATCTTTTGTACAATATGAATTAGATTATTTTGTATTAAAATAAAGTTAATCTTGTATCATTAGACATTTGATAAACTGTCTTCCTATTTAATTTTGGGGGCCGTTCCGCTAATACTTATTTTGGCACACATTTTTTTTTTCTAGATCTCACTGTGATGTTCTAAATCGTTGATCTTGTCTAAATGAGTAAAATAGGGGGCCTTGTAAAAAATTAGCTCAATCGGATATCAGTAAGGGTTTGATCCGAACAGTTTTGCAGAAGTTGTGACAGGTAATGGTGTTTATAAATTTGTTTTGATCAAGCCCTAACCAATATTCGATTGAGCTAATTTTTTGCAGGGCCCCCTATTTTTCACTCATTTAAACAAGATCAACGGTTCAGAACTTCACAATGAGACTAAAAAATGTGAGGTGTCAAAATAAGTGTTAGCGGAACCGCCACTTTAATTTGTTTTCCAATTAAGAGACAATCAGTGACTCAAAATATTTTTGTAATTACCAATGAAAATTTTCAAGACTGGCGCTCTACTTTTCACTTAGGCGCTCTGCTTTTCAGTTTGGCGCTCTTCCTTGCCGATTCAGAATTTCAGATGGTACCCATTCAGAATTTCAGATGGCTAGCGCGCCTCTCCCACTCCCTCTCTCTTCTCTCCGTCATTTTTTCTCCTTTGTAAATGACCAGCGTGATTAGACCTTCTTCTTCGTCAGAAAACCGTGATATCCACTTCGCGAATGGATCTAACGCACTCGACAAGTTCCACTGTGGAACGGCTCATGAGGGATGTGTGTACTGCTCCGATCGAAAGGGGTCTTTCTGCATTCATATCTTTTATTGATGCCGCACGAACCTCTGGGCTCAAATCGATTTCCATATCAGATTTGAGTCTGCTCGTTTAAGACAGAACACACACCAAGAAGAACAGGAAAAACTGCGTTTTGATGTCCTCCGACGATCGGGACAACACCGTCGAGATTGTCTCGGTAAGTCGAACCACATATTTGGGGTTTTGTTTTGTACACTAACAGATTTGGGGTTTCTAAGACTAAGGGTTCTGTTTTTTTAATTTTTGATGCCTGATTTGGTGTTCGAATACTTAGGGTTTTGTTAAAGACTTGAAGTACACTAACAGATTGGCAGTGTGCAAGGAGGCGTACATGGCGGAATTTCTGTAGTTTGAAATACGATTGTTATAAATTCTATCGTCTTCCAACTCCGTCTAATCTAGGAGAAGTTGTCTATTCCACTCAAGAACATGGCTTCCTCATCGCTAACATGTAGGTATGTGTTTTGGATATAATTTCTACCATATGCCATGGATTGAAAAACGAAATTAGGTGTTTTTGGGTAAATCTAGCATTGTTTTAGTCGTTGGAGCACAATAAGTTGGATTGCATTCAGTTTGAAATTAATATGATGATATAACTTGCATTTAGTTTTGAACTTTGGAGTCGTTAAATTAGGCTAGAAGTTGCACGATTCACGATTAAGTGGAATTCCTTGATATAGCATTTTTCCAGCTACTTAAGCTATAATATATCAAGTGTTGTGGAATTAGAATGCTGCTTTATATGGTTTACTATTTCTAGAAAATGAACAGATTGTCCAAACCTAGAATTATAATTTGAGATGTCAAAATGTATGTTCTGTTCTGGTAAAAAATGATTCTTGACCTCTCGAATTCAATGGTTAGAAGCTGAAGTAGCTTCTCCAAGAGCTGCCTTGTTGTTTAGCTGCTGAAAATTGCTGGAATCATGTCTTGAAAAATGCTGAAGCTTGTAACTTGATTTTCGTTTGGTGGGAAAGATGTTTAAACCACAAAATACATGCCAAATGCTGAAATTTAATTGGCACTGCAAAATTACATGTATCCTTCTTATATTAAAAGTAAATCCTCCTCTCCGTTTTCGCTTCACCGCCTGTTAAACATTTTGGCCCTTGTTCTGTCGTGTCATTTGCCCTTTTCTGTCTATTTGTGTTGGGGCTTTTTGGGTGTTTATCGGCCACATTAGCTTGTGTTATATTCAGTGTTCTGTTTTTTTTTCATATTCTTTGATGCATTGTTTTACATTGTCTTGTGTGCTTGGAGGTACTTCCTTCCATTTCGTTGTAAGGGTTGTTTATCACAGAATCGATCCATTACTTTTCTATTTAGTTGGTGATAAATTTGATACTTTTTCTTCGTCTTTTTAACTGAATTTTGCATTCAACATTATGTAGGAAATTTGAACAGCAATGGGGAATGACAAAATCGAGCGTGATTGCAGGTAATCCAACCTAATTTAGCATGACTGAAACACTTTGTTGATTTGAACTAAAACATGGCTGAATCATTGTTTGACCATAGCTAGTTTAGACTATACTTTTTGAATGACGGTGTAGCATATTGTGATGATTTTCGGTAATCGTTATTTGATTCCCTTCCTATGTCTTAGCCAATCTGAACCCTTTCTTAGATAGAAAAGCACTATGAGTGTAAAAATCTGTTTTGGGTGCTCAAATATTTTCAAATTCCAGGAACATAGACTTTGTTTCCAGCTCTTACTAGAAAGCTAGATTTTCTGAAGTGGTACAAATCTTGAATAGGCGCAATCACAGTAATTTCCAGGAAATTAGTTTGTTTCAGTGGAAAAGAAAGTGCTTGTTTGGGGTTTTGATTGGGGCTTAATTGTTTGGTGGACGCCACATGTCCTATTATGGTTGCAACTGAATGGAATTTAGATTTCTTTGCTAGTTTATGATCTATGTTTTGTATTATGGATGCATGGTTAAGAGTTTTAAGACTGAAGGATCATAGTGTTCTTTTGATTCATGAAAAAGTTTGAATTGTTCTTCCAAAAAAAGTATTATTTTAGTTATATCGTTTTGTAAATTGACCTATTATTTTGGGACAGAAGAAGTGATTATATCCCAAGTTAAAATTCTCAAATTTAGTTAAAAAATTTCATGAAGAAGATATATTATTAAAATAATATAATATGCCCACAGCCATTCATCGTTAATTACTAAGGAGAAAATAGATGAATGACTACTATATGTAGAGTGTAGTCTTAACCATTCATGATTTGTAGAGCAGGATCACATGTAAGTCTATCTAAAGTAGTTGACCTTAGGTACTTGTGCTTACACATAAAGTAGTTCCAATTAAGCCCTCAAAATCAATGTCCTGTAAGGAGAAAAAAGGAGCCAGTACTTGGTTTGCTGGAGAAACAGAGATAGACGAATGTGCATGATGTCAAATTCCCTTGCTTTGTCCTCAATCAAGTCTTATTCCACCATTCAATACATTCACTCCTATAAAAGTAAGGGTGGTGCCTGTGAAGATGGCTCAACAATCAAGTCTTTGGATTATGTCTTTCATTTTATGTGAGCACCGTTCACTTGCTATTAGATTTGCTTCTGGTGGTGTTTTGTTTAATTCTTTAACTACGTATGCATAAGGAGGAAAAGGTCAAGAACCTTTCAGAAAAGGTTTACGTCTGATGAGGAGAAAATTTAGTATAGTTCATGTCAGGCGTAAAAGGATTAGTTCTGATGCATGTTCACTTATTTGACTTACCAGATGGTACTGACCTTCTATCTTTGGTCCACCTTTCGCCTCCAGCTAATGATTGAAGTGCATAGCAAAAACAATTTTGCATTTCAAGAAAACTTAGTCTTAGATTTGATGTCTTGAACTTCATTTATCTTGACAGTTGCTGCATTTTTTTGAACTTTGAATTGCAAATTATGATGATTTGGTCTCTTTAGCTGTATTATCATCCCTTCAGGCAGCATTTGATTGTGTTATGGATTCAATTTCAGGCATTGGTAGACGCTACCTCTTCTGAAAGTAGTCGTCAGGATGAGACTGGTGTAAGTATGGTTGCCTTATTTGATGATGCTATTGGGGATTGTCATCAGATTTGCAATTCCGGGGCAAAATTTCTGCTCTGCTTTTAAGGAGGACATCTAGATGATTTATTCTGAGGGTCTTTGTGTAATTCTGTGATGGTTATTGTACTGTTGAATATTGTATATTATGGTGATGGTTAGGACATCAAGTGATGATTTTGGATTTGATACATATGTATGCTTAGATTCTGATTACTTGTTTATGACCAAATTAAAGTAAGAAATTGGCCACTGAAAAAACTTTTTTATGACCAACCTATTGGTAGGGGAAGGGTAGTGATTTCGGCTATGCCCCCATGGGTGACCAACTAATTTGATTACATAAAATAGTTTTTGGTGACCAATAGTTGGTCTCCAAAAAATTTATTTAGTGACCAAGAAGTTTGTGGTGACCAAAGTAATTGCTCACCAATAAAGGTCCTCATGTGTGACCAACAAATTTGATCACTAAAAATTACTTTCGGTGACCAATAGTTGGTCTCCAAAAATTATCTTTAGTGACTAACAAGTTTTCGGTGACCAAAGTTATTACTCACTAATAATTGTCTTTAGTGACCAAGAAGCTTGCGGTGACCAATGTAATTAGTCACTGTTGGTATCCTATAGTGACTAAAATTTAGTCACGGAACATATGTTTTCTGTGACCAGCCCATTATTGATCACAAAAACCTTTTAGTGACCATGGTTCAGTGACTAGTTATAGGCTAGTCACCGAATACTTTTGGTGACTAGATATGGACTTTGGGTGACTAAATTCTTAGTCACCGAAAGTGTTATTTCTTGTAGTGCATCTTAGTATTCTATGTGAGAGCTTACAAAACTCAAAGGGGTGGAGGGTGATTTATCAACTTAAGGCTGAGTATTAGTCAACTTGTAAAACTCTTCCATTAAAAAAAATAAAATAGCTTCGATCGTTACTATCTACTACTTCCTTTATATGAAAATACCTATTACATTTTTCTTAGTATAACCACTATAAATATTCCTTTCTGAGTCTGAAATATCTCTTTTCTTTTCTTTTTCTTTTCTTTCCTTTTATGCCCATTTTTAGAAAAGACTTTATGGGTAAAATGTTTTACCCATAATTTATACGACCAAACACTCCAAAAAAAGTAAAATGGTTTCCAGGAAAATATTTTATGTTGAAACAAACTTAACTTTAATTTATGCAATCAAACACTAGAAAATAGATAAAATATTTTGTTTTAAAAAAAATTTAACTTCGATACAAATGCTGCGTGCGTAGTGTAATTTGCCCATCTTGCTGATTGGGTTGCGCATTAGTTTCGGATCTTTATATTTTAGGTTGAATCATTTGCAAATGCCGTTGGGCCTTTTCATATGGTATGATTGCAATCGACTTGTGTTAAAAAAATTTAAAAAAACATGCAAATGCCTCCCATATACTAAAACCTTCAAAAAATCATATATCTTTTTGTTTTGGTTTGCGTAAACACTTAAAGATCATATATCTAACTAATGGGAAAACGACGAGAAATTTTCAAACTAATTATAATATCTCAGTTTGTTCGGTTTGGGTTTTGAGGGAGGGTTTTTGGGGTAATGAGTAAAGAGAGAGAAAAAAAAAATTATTAGGGACCGTGCAGGGTGAGTTTTGAGACCCAAACCGAACAAGGTGCAAGTCTTCAAGCTCAAGGATTGTGATATAATGACAGAAACTAGGGGTGAAAATCGGTCGGTTAGGTTTTTGGGGTGTCCGGAACGAACCGATTGGTTCGGGGTGGTTTTGCTGGGAACCGATCCCGACCAAAAAAAACAATGGACCGATCGGTTCGGGGTGGTTCGGTTTTTTTGGTTTTTTTGGTCCGGCGTTAAGATTGAGATGGACGGCTAGGATTTGTTATTTTTTGGGGGTCAAGATCATTTTTTTGGGTTTTCGGTCCAAATAGGGGTGGTTTCGGGGTAATTCGGTCCAAATTGGCATGATTCTGGTTCTGTTCGGTTCGGTCCAAACCAATTTCCAAAAAACCGAGACCGAACCGATAATTTTTCGGTTCGGTTCGGTTCGGTCCAAACCGAAGTCAGCCGACACAGCTTTTCCCCGACCGAAAACCGAACCGGTCGGTCGATTATTTTTTGGTTTTTTCGGTTTTTCTATTTTTCTTTCACCCCTAATAGAAACACAACATAGACTGACAGACGATTGTATGCACACCCGCTACGTCAATTTGTCAATACCAATGTGGAAACAAAATGGGAAAAGGTTTGGTGTGTCCCCAAAATGGGGCAAGAAATGGGTAAAATCAAAAAATGGGTAAGAGTTTGGGTAAGATTGGAGATGAATTTTTAATGATTTTATCTAAATTTCAAGTTTTAGTCTTGAAATGGTTAAAAATGGGTCAAGATTGGAGATACTCTCACTCAATTGTGGACCCGCCAGAATTGGCCTTATGAAATTCGTACAATTTAATGGGCTTCGAAAAATATGTGGCTTTATAGAGATGTTGAACCCACGTGTAAGTGCTCAGAGTCCAAATTACCAATAATATTTAGTTTCTTCTATTATTAGCCCACTGGATTGACAATAAGGAATAAGAAAATAAAACAAACACAAACTTTTATGCACTTTTTTCACTTTTCTATACACTTTTACATATATATATATATATATATATATATATTACACTTTTTAATACACTTTTTAAGTCTTAATGTCAGCCCAATGAGCTGATTTTAGAATTTTCCATAATATTTTTCCAATTTTTTTATACGTGAATGATTTATTTGTTGGTTTGGTGCTTGAAGCAGTTTTATGAAAACCCTAGCCTTCTAAACCGTGTTCAACAAGAATGGAGCAAGGAAGAGGAAGCAGCAGCAAATCTAGGGAAAGGAACAAGGAAATCAAACCAAAATCGCAACTCAACTACGTCCAAAACATCCCAGAAGAAATCATCATCGAGATTCTCTCAAGATTACCCAATGATTCTCTCTTTCGATTCAGGTGCGTTTCCAAAAAGTGGTGTTCTTTAATATCGGATTCAAAACTACCTGGAAAAAGGCAAAAGGTTATTGTTTCACTCCATAGACCAACAATGCTCTATGGAAAAGGTTCAAACACCATGGGACAAAAAACTACATCTTTATCCTCATGAAGTCAAAATCTATGGATCGTGTAATGGGTTGTTTCTTTTGGGGCTTAAGGTGGATTTGTATTTATGGAATCCACTGAATGGGTACTTCAGCAAAGTATTGTCATATCATGGATTGATGCTTCGTCATGTAATTACTGGTTCTGGGCTTTGTTATGATTCCTCTACTAATGGGTACAAGGCGGTCATGGTTTTTGGTAAATCCGTAATGGTTGTGTATTTGCGAAGAAAGTGCTGGAAAGAGGTTCGCTTCCCTTATAATATTGACACTATCCGTTCAGGGCCAGTTGTTAATGGACGACGTCATTGGTTTGCCTGCGAGATCACTAATTTTGTTTCGACCCATTGTATCTTTTCCTTTGATCCGCGGGTGGATGAATTCGAAAAGGTACCACTACCAAATCTGCCTAAAGATGGGGATGGAAATACTTTGCTTGGGTTTGGGGTTTTGGGTGAATGCCTGAGTCTGACTGTCTTCACCAACGTCACGAAGGCAATGCTGAAGTATGGGTGATGAAGGAGTATGGTGTGAAAAAATCTTGGAATCTTATGTTCGTAACGAGTTCGACCTTTAGGGTTTATTCTAAATTGGTGCCATTATGTTGCACCGAAGATGGCAAAGTTCTAATGAGAGAACACGTTGGGTATGATTGCAGGGACATTAGCGTGTACAATTCTAATGGCGGTTTGGATGGGTATCTTCCAAGTCCGTGCAATTGCAAATACTCTAGGGAGGCAATTGAGTATGTGGAAAGTTCGGTTAAACCTACTGGGTACAATTGGAAAAAAGAGGAGCGAAGAGGGATAGCAACGTATGTGGAACAATTTCTTTCGGCCTCTCCACGAAAAATGATAAAGGGTAAAGGGGATAATAAGTGGGATTACTTAGATCCTAAAGAAGCAGCAGCTAAAGGAACACGAAAGAAGCGGAGTTTGAAGAGGAATAGACAGTAGATAGCAAGAAAGAGAAGCCGGAGAATGTTATGACAAGAGTTTATTGGTTTCGGTCTGTCTTCCTCTTTAGTACTTTTTAGCTTTGTTTACATTTTTTAAGGACATCTAAAGTCGGTATTTTTAAGATGCAATTGTTATGTTTCTAACCATGTAGAAAATATGGATCATTTGGTGATATTTGGTTATGTTTCTTCACATCTTGGTGTCAAATCTAGTAATGCAGTACGGTTGGAGGATTAATTTTGCAAGAACTTGTTTTTAACTTTTAAGGTGATATGTCAAGTAGGACTGTCAATGGACCGGTTTAGATTCAAATCCGATAGGATCCCCATCCAATCCATCGACTTCAATTAATTTCAATTGGTTAGGCAGTAGGCACGATTCACCTGCCCTAAGATTGCATTTCGGAACCGTTATGAGGCTTGAGAGTGGTAAATTTACTATTGATGAGGCCATGGCCATGTTGAGTACCGTTGGGGTTTTTTTCGTTTGGAATAGTTAGCGTACTATTCCAAACGAAAAAGGGAGAGAGTTATAGTGAGAGAGACTGATCGATTGTGTTCTCAACATTATGTTTTTGGTGAAAGCCCTAGTCTTTATATAGGCATATATATGTGATCATCAGCGAATGGTCCCATCTATCCATTTAAACCCAATATAAACCCAATAGTCATGTCTATTTCAATAGCCATGTCTATTCAAATGACCTTAAAAGTCGCACCTTATGATTTGTTCATGTCTTTTCATAGACACACCTCTTTGTTTAAATCTTTTCACCAAATACAACATTAAATATTCATCAAATATTTTGAAAATGTTCCAACAAATACTACTAAAAAAAACCAATAATCTCAATTTCATGCAAGTTTGTACACATAACAGAAGAGTAGTATTGACACTTCTTCTAGGTTTGGCTAAATAAGTTAGCTTAACCTTTTTTTTCGTCTTTATTTGATTTTTTTTTGCATTTGTTAGTTTTGCATCGATTTTTTGAGTATTATTAGTTCGTCTCGATGAGAGTAATCCAAAAAGGTAAGAGATTATAATTAGAACCCTCAATTTTTTGAATAAAACCGAAAAAAGTGTAAAAAACTGACTTTTTGGCTTATTTTTGTCTTTATTCAAAAAAAATTAAGCTTCAGTCATAATTTTTTACTTTTTTGATTCCTCTCGCCGAGCTGAACAAATAATACACAAAAAGTTGATGAAAAACTAAAAAATGTGAAAAAAAATCAAATAAAGACGAAAAAATAAGCCAGCCAACTTATTAGGCCAAACCTCCCCGGTCAAAGTTAACTTCAGAATTTTGAGAAAATATGAGACACGCACCCCAGGGATACGAGTACTATTGCCATCAATATTCTATTGATACTAATAATGTATGCTTCATAGGATATACTCAAACCATTTTAAGTGACACTAGGTGACATACTGTTAAATTACTACACCAGGACATTCGACGAAACTTTGACAAGTTCTATGTATCGTCTATTCGTTCATTGTTAAGAAAATATGCAGCACGACGTATACACTACTATACAAGGAAGGATAGAGGATGAGAAAGATAGACTGTTCAGGAAGAGAATGAGAAGCGTTTTGCATTTGGCATTTGGGGCTGCTGGCAATTATCTGAAGAGGCACAATTGAAAGATGCCTTGTCCGTGCATGTAGTTTTCGGTTTGCAGACTTAGCAATAGTTGCATTTACCTTTAGCGTGAATGTGTTATTAGCATTGGCCAGGACAAATCACATTTTCATCTCCTCAGTGGTTCTAGAAAAATATCTCCTCCTGATTTGAAAACCTTGTTTGAAGGATTCCGCGTGGACCTCGATGATACTAGTTTAATCTCACTAGTAGTTCCTTCCAGTGTTCTAAAAGGAGGTCTAGAATCCCGAGTACTCGCTGCTTAGGAGCTGGAAGGCCCCTCGCCGACTAGACCGACTAACCCAACTAATTGCCCGACTAAACACCGAGTACTCAGACTTGGAAGCTAGAAGGTCCCCGGCCGCCCTAGAAGCTCCTAGCGAGTTTTAGAACCTTGGTTCCTTCAATACTACGTAAAAATGTCATAATGTCCATTTCATACAAGTTCAGATAAACGATTTGAGAGTAGAAATGGAGACACAAAAATAACCTCATCTATAAGTATTCATGTTTCATATATATATATATATATATATATATATAGATTAGACTCCAACCATTTTAAGTGGGCCTGAGCCACTTGTGTACGAATACTCCAAGTTCAACATTCATCACCTAAAATTGTACACGACGAGATTGTCGTCCCCCCTATTATCAACGTCCCCCCTATTATCAAGTACCTTTTGCCTTGTTTTCAACCAAAGTTCATCTTTTGCGAAGACACACATGCAACAATTCAACAGACATCTTAGGCATATCAATTGAAAATTTGGTCCAAGAGTCTCTTACTCCATACTCCTCCATCATCCAAAACCCAATTTGATAATTGCGTTGATCAAACAAACAGAGATGACCCCCGAAAACCTTCATATTATATTGACTAAGCTCGTACGTTGTAAACGAAGCAGGTGGTAGCACTTCCTGAAAAATCTCACCTGACAAATCGAAAGCAACAATCACATAGGAACCAGTACTCCAACTCCGACCGTAATGGAGACACACCCGTTACAGAAAACTGCATTACCGGTTCTTTTTACAAGGATATGATGTGTATCTTGAATTCTCCTCCAAGCGTTAGTTTTCAGTGAATAGACAGCGACAAGGGTACGAGCACGCCAAGTAGAAGATTCAGATAGATTCAGGACGATAGTCAGAGATTATCGCAACCTTGTAATCATCTATGGAGGAAAGTATAAGCAAACCATCGTAAGAGCTCAAAACCCTGGTCCTCACAGGAGGGAAATCAAGCTTTGTGGTGGTCAGATTTACGTCGGCTAAACCTAAGGAGTAGAGATTGCCACAGCTGCAAAGGATGATGACTTTTTGACGGAGATTTTTAGTGTTTTGGCTGTTTGTTCGATTGAGGTGGGTTTTAGTGAAATAGGGGTCAGAGATGATTAGGGATCTTCTAGAGGGAGAAACACATTTGAATCGACAAAGAGTTTTAACGGGTAATCGAGATAGAAGGTCGGTGATGATCTCTTGAGGAAGGTTTCCACCGTTGGGCATGGCCGCCGTTTTCGGATTGCCGAGCTCCATGTGGGCTGTTGTGGAGGGTGGTGGTAAGTGGTGATGGTTGGGTGGTAATGATAGTGTTATATCAGCTTCTTTTCTTCATTCTGCTTTTTAGGTTTTGTATTTATTCGAAATGAAGAGAAGGTAAACTAGGGAGGAGAGGAGGGGAGGGGAGGCCGGTAACGTAAAGTCCTATTCACACCTCTCAAAAAAATGGATGTTCAAGAATCAAAACTACTATTCACACCTCTCAAAAAAATCATTTATATTTCGTATTTTATTATACTTTTTATAGTTTTAAAACTTTGTTCAATAAAACTAAGCAAAATCTATCAAACAAGATCCATTGCATACGTAGAGATGTGTGAATAGCGATTTTGGACATCCATTTTGGGATGGAGGGAGTGCATAACTTTTGGAAACCAATTTAAATTTAAGCTTGCAAATGACCCCTTAAATAAAAATTCCTAGAGTTACCACTGATCTTGCTATTAAACTTTTTTATTAACATCAAAATGAAATTTCGTGTAGCAATGGAGCTCAAAAATTCCTAGAGCCACCATATAGCACCCGCAACACTCACCCACCACCAGAGCTTAGTTTTCCAGTGACCGGAGACCTAGGATTGCTCTGTTTGACTCCGAAATTGACTGGGTTGAACTGTCCAATATGTTACAACGTGTACGGGGATTTAGCAGCGAAAAGTATTTGAACCCTTTTTTAGATAAGAAGAAGAGGTAGCATGCGTATGATTCCTCTGATTTTAAAAACAACAACAACAAAACAACAACAACGACGACGACGACGACGACGACGACGACAACAACCAAATTAAGTACCCTGAGAAATTTTAAAAATTCACAGTGATTACACCTCATAAGATGGAAAAAAATTCAGAAGATTGGCTGTGAATTTTTAAATAGTATGATCCCATGGTCAACAACAACAACCAAATTAAGTACCCTGATAAATTTTAAAAATTCACAGTGATTACACCTCATAAGATGGAAAAAAATTCAAAAGATTGGCTGTGAATTTTTAAATAGTATGATCCCATGGTCAACTTATGCAGTAAAGACTAGGGGATGATATTAATTTCAGAAGATTGGCAAAATTCACCTCATGGCGAATTTCTGGAAAAATTCGCATCCCTCCGAATTTCTGAAACTCCTTCAATTGTATTAAGAAGATTGAAACCATTTTATAATCAGTGTTAACTACCTGTTATTAGAAGGCTTTAAAATGCTCAGTGGATTACAACAACAACACCGTCAACAACCAAAACCAAATTAAGTACCCTGAGAAATTTTAAAAATTCTTAGTGATTACACCTCATATGAATGGAAAAAATTTTAGAAGATTGGCTGCGAATTTTTGAAAAGTATGATCCCATGGTCATCTTATGCGGTAAAGACTAGCGGAGGATATTAATTTCAGTAGATCAGAAAAATTTGCAACATTGCAGATTTCTGGAAAAATTCGTATCCTTGCAGATTTCTGGAAAAATTCGTATCCTTGCAATTTTCTGAAACTCCTTCAATTGTTTTCAAAAGATTGAAGCCGCTTTATAATCAGTGTTAACTACTTGTTTGAAAGAAGGCTTTAAAATACTCAGTGGATTACAACAACAACAACCACCACATCCAAATTAACCTCCGAAATTTTAAAATTTGCACTGATTGCACTAGTAAATTCGATCACAAATCTGTCAGACCCAGCCAACTCACTTCGCGAGCAAGATCTAGGTCGAAACAGCTCAAAATCGACTGAAAAACCTCTACGAATTTTTAAAAATTCCATGGGCGATAGACAACCTTGGACCGTCACTCCGCCTAACGCCGACGAAGACGAGGGAGACGAGTTGGGAGGAGAGAGAGTTGAGGTTGTCGATGGATTTGGAGCAAGGATAGAGAATGTAAGGAGAAACAATGGAGTTCGCGAAGGAGAAAGGGAGCTGTGGAGTTCGCGTGACATTTGGGGGTAATTTGGGCAGAAATTCTGCCGACATCCTTTTGCATGTTTTTTGTTGATGGGCTGGACCTCGTGGTGCATTGGGTCTATTTTTTGAACCGGCCAGTAAATCCCTGTTTGAAGCATGCGTTGCAATTTATTTGGGCTCTTACGTAAGGTCGGATCCTTTTCAGTACAAGTTTCGGACTAGACGGGGTAGTCCAAATCTGCTTAAAAACTCTTATCAGTAAAAGTTTTTAAACAAATTCAAACCGTTAATTTCAGCAAATGGACGATTCAGATTCGAATTGTCCCGTCCTGTCCAAATTAAGAAGTGGAGAGGATCCAATTCCCTTACATAATATAAATCACGCCAGGAAATCTTAACCCTATTAGAATTGGACATGCACCGACTTAGTTTCTGAACTATTATAGGATGCCTATTGGTACAAAGAAATCCTAGTCCTAATCCTATCAGACTTAGAACACCGAAGTACATAAATTAATCCTACGATGCCTATATAACGAGAGCCCATGCATACGTTTTCACCATCAACCACAACCTCACCCTTCTAGCACTCTTTCATTGCTTCTCCTCTTCCATTCAACCCCACCCAAACCCCTTTGACAGTTAACTCTTCGTAAGGCAATCATCAATGACAACAAAGAACTTCAAGTTTCTGTTTTCTCTTCTGATGATCACTTTCTTCTTGGTTCCATCTCTCGCTCTTTCTACCGCAACCCCTCACGGTTCATCCTGTTCTGACTTCGTGTTCCCAAATAACAAAATCTTCGCCTCGTGCACTGACCTTCCCAATCTTGATTCGTTCCTCCACTGGACGTACGACCCTTCTTTGACCACTCTCCACATAGCTTACCGTCACAGCCAAGTCAGTTCATCGATGTGGGTCGCATGGGGTATCAATCCCACCTCGAAAGGCATGATTGGAACACAAGCTATCATTGCTTACACAAAACCCGACGGAACCACGGCTGTCTTCACTTCACCTGTTACCAGCTACGGAACCCAGCTTCGAGAGGGAAACCTTAGTTTTCCCGTTTCAGATATATCGGCGTCGTTCTTTGACAACCAGATGGTT
Organism: Vaccinium vitis-idaea; assembly: GCA_963854785.1. Lineage (NCBI taxonomy): Eukaryota > Viridiplantae > Streptophyta > Magnoliopsida > Ericales > Ericaceae > Vaccinium > Vaccinium vitis-idaea. The sequence continues at coordinate 30,530,937 of OY978221.1, read as the reverse complement.
ATATATGCGGTCATTGATCTTCCAGAAAACACTACCAGTATTAGTCATGTTTGGCAAGACGGACCGGTCTCTGGCAGCACTCTTGGAATGCATCAAGTTTCTGGGAATCATCTCCTGTCGATGGGCACTCTCAATCTTTCATCAGGACAAGCCTCAGCATCTCATGGTGGGAGTTCAAAAATCCGACAGACACATGGAGTACTAAACACTATTAGTTGGGGAATCATGATGCCACTCGGATTTATGGCAGCAAGGTACTTGAAGGCCGTTGGTCCAAAAGCAGATCCTCTCTGGTTCTACATTCACATCATTCTTCAACTTCCAGGATATTTACTCGGCATAGCGGGAGGTGCAACTGGGTTGTACCTTGGCACCAAGTCGTCTGGTGTTCATCACCCTTGCCACATGGGCATTGGAATCACTCTTTTCTGCCTGGGACTACTTCAGGTGTCTGCTCTATTTTTGCGGCCAGTCAAGGACCACAAGTACAGAAAACATTGGAATTGGTTTCACCATCTGACAGGTTACACTGTCCTTCTCTTGAGCTTCGCCAACATATGGGTTGGGTTCTACATTCTAAAGCCTGCAAAAGCATGGATTATCCTGTATGGCGTTATCTTCGGGGCAATGGTAGTGTCAACTATCGTATTAGAATTTTGGAAGATATTGACAAGAGATGGAAATACCATTGGAGAAAATGAAGCAAATGCAAGCTGTAACAAAGAAGATAAGAAAGTGGAGATAGTTTAATTGTCCTATAGGTAGTTTGGCAATGTTATGTAATAGATAGATAGTCCTCCTGAGAGGATTTTCTATTGTTTGTTTTGGAAAACATTGTCTTGTGTAAGTACTTGAAATCTTGAATTATCTATAATAGTAGGCGTTTTCTCTTTCGTATCCTTTCACGACGAAAAGTTCCAATTTACATGTGCTGAGTAAACAAGGCAAAGATTATACCTTCGATAGCTTTGTATTTGGATATTGAGATCCTTGGGGAAATACTAGTACAAGCATCGATGCAATGCTGCCCACGTACTGCAAATTTTTACAGTACCACTCAATTACCACTTACCAGATATCCAAATGCAGATGAGTTTGATTTTACAAACAATTTTGGTGGTGCTTAAGGCCTATGGGCCAAGGCAAACAACAATAGAATAGGATTGCATCCAACTAACAGAATTCTTGTTTGCTTTAAGGAGAGATCTTTCCTTGTTTCCTGTTTCTTATTATTTATAAGAAACTACAGAAATTCTCAAAATGATGCTTTTAGGTCCTTTACTACAGAGAGTACAGATTATCCTTGGCTAAATGTTAAAACTTGGAATTTGATATTCAAATTTTATTCAATATTGAATTGGGACATACGACCCTTCTTCAACCACTCTCCAAACTCAAGTTCTGCCAATTTTCAGAAATATCTCCATTCCTAAGTTCAAGACTCTTCTGTTCACTTTTTGTTCTTTGAAACCCTGCAACTCCCATACACAAACAAATTACGTACTATGGTAAAATTGCTTGCAGTAGTCCTAATGACACCATATACTGACTACAAGGTAGGAATGAAGACGACCAAAAACCAGATTTTATATGGTACAAACACAATAACTAATTATTGTCGTCGTGCATATGAAATATCTGTATTAAGAATATATATTGGAGGCGTACAAATGCATTTGTCGTTCTATCTCATATATCATAGTTGTGTGACACGAAGGACCCTAGTTGTTCCTACCACATACTTCAAAAACAAAGGACATTAGAGAGAAAATATTTAAAAGTAAGAGCACTAGCTTGCAAAGCGCTGATGACATGACCTTGCTTGGACTGGTAAATATTTATAAGTGGAGGCACTGGCTTGCAGCCGCTGATGACTTGAACTTGCTTAGACTGGTTGGTCCGAAAACCAGAAGTCAGGATCACAAAAAGCAGCAGCATGAAAGGAGCAGGAATCACATGGAGCTGGCAACCGGGAATGCAGAGGGAGCTGGCAACCGGGAATCACATAGAGAAGGAAGCAGGGAAAGGTACAGGAAAATATTCCCAACTTGATGCAAGTTTAGCTCATCAATATTATTGCTGGGTTAGAATAAAGTCCATTGGAAACCAATATTAGGGGATACCTCAACTAAACAGAGTAACCAAGAAGCAAATCGGAAGAATATGGATGGGAGGGAGCCACAAAAAGCCATTTATTAACAAGCCCATGTAGACAAGTATTTTCAGCCAAGCTTTTATGAGGTTTCAGTATCAGTGATTTTTCAACACAAAGGGAATTCTGTTCTGGGCATCATTGAGAATGCTACTAAGTACTTGATCTTCTGCATCTTCAGTCTCTGTTGATTTAGCTATTGAACCATTTCACACCAAGGGAACTGAAGGAGAACTTTGTCAAGGGTTTTCTATCCCAATCACTAGTTTTGGGCGTGCTCGTGCCTTTTGATTGCATTCCAAGTAGCCTATTAAGTCAGCAGAACAAAGTTTAAACTGAAGCTGTGGCCTGCCAGTTTTCCAATTCGATTTGTCATTGATTGGTCAGGGAACTGGGAAGTATGTTTCTGAAGTTATCACAAAAGATTGGTTTATAGGGTGAAAAACCAATTCCGATTTCATCAGAAAAGGTTGGCTTGCCGTATTCCGGCACTGACACAGTATCCAGCAGCATTCCCGCAGAATCAGCATCCAGTCTCTACTCTACCATGTGAATGAAGAAAAAGAAGAAGAAACCAATCTCATTCAAGTGTAAGTGGGTACTTCATGATCTTGTCATACTTGTTACGGATATAGAAGATCAATTTACAGTCAGAGTTGGAATGACCGTCTTTATTGGTTGTATTGGTTCTCAAATGAAAAGTTCAGTTTATAGTTTCGCACTTGTACTTAAAATAATTACAGATTTACTCGATCCAAAAGGTTCTTTTAGACCCATTATTTTGATTTCTTTACTCCCTATATTAAGGGTTTATATGATATTAAGGGTGGTATACATGGCTCGTTCCTGATAAGAAACCACTAAAAAAAATAAAAATTGAGTTTCGTACCAAAGACAGCTAAGAAAGGGGCGTGGTGCCGTGGTTACACCCAACTTTGCTAGAAACCCCCTATCTAAAGGATATAATGTACATGTAAGTAGTGAATATACTAGTATATTGGCACCCCTAAAGGTTCCCAACATAAATTAAGTACTATAACCAAAATGAAATGATTTACTGCTCTACTTTTAGCATTACTACTCTACTTGTAGCATTCCACACTCCCCATGTGAGAGAATAAAAGAAAAAAAAATTGGAGTGTGAGAAATCTGAAGTGGATTGCTAAAATCACTTAGATAAATAACATGCAAAGATTCAATTCAAATAAGTAGCAAAAAGACATGAAGAAAGAGAAAAAAGAAAGAAGACCTGTCATTAGAATTAAAAGCTGGGAATCCCGTCAAGTTTTGGCAGTACCACTATACCCCGTCTCCGTCCCTATTTCGTATACTTGGATATTTAGCCTTTCTTAGGGCATAATTGACAACATGGTGTAGGGAATCTAACCAACCGAAGTACATTTACCAGTACTAAGATGCAAGAGCAGAAACATAATCAACTATCATGAAAAAATTCGCTCCATGTAGTACCAATTTAAAAGAAGGTACAAGTGGCACTTACAGTACAATGAACTAGAGCAGTGCTGTGAAGCCCAAATCTGAATGCTAAGATCAGCTCCAGAAGCCTGATGTGATTGCCAAGGTCTCGTGAGCATTAACTCATGTCTTGTCTACACTTTCTCATCAAAGATACTCAACATTGAGGTTGTTCATGGTTGATACCCAGCATGTTTCAACCTAAAACTCCTCTAAACTAACACATGTTAACTTTCCTCTGACTCTAAGTGTGATGCATCACCGGCCACAAATTGATGAAGGGAATTATCAATCTCAATTGAGCTGCTTCCGGGGCCCTTCTGAATATTTGTACATTTCATCATCATCCTCCTGACATCCATGACCTTGTCCCACTTCATGGCTTGAGAGTATAAGTTTGACAGCAGTACATAATTACCATCCACATGAGGCTCCAGTTCAAGGAGTTGCACTGTAGCTTCTTCTGCTAATTCAACATTCTTATAAATTATGCAAGCACCAAGAAAAGCTCTCCAAATGATGGCATCTGGTGCAAACGGCATACTTCTAATAAGTTCTCTAGCCTCTTGAACTTGCCCTGCTCTGCCCAAAATATCGATCATGCATCCGTAATGTTCAAGTTTAGGACTAATGCCATAAACATCATTCATATCGTTGAAGTATTTCATCCCCATATCAACCAAACCAATGTGGCTACAAGCACTCAACACGCCTATAAATGTAATAGAATTGGGTGTAATTTGTTCAGAAATCATCCTGGAGAAATGATCAAGAGCTAACTCACCAAGTCCATGGTTCGCAAGTCCGACAATCATCGCACTCCAAGCAAACACGTCCTTTTTATGCATTGCATTAAAAACCCTAAGAGAATTATCAATGTCCCCACACTTTGCATACATATCAACAAGAGCAGTCCCAAGCTTAAGGTCTATTTTGAATCTACTACTCTTGATAAACTCATGAACCATCTTGCCCGTACCTAAAGCACCCATTTCGCCACAAGCCAATAGCACACTAACAAAGGTGACTTTATCAGGCACCATGTTGGCTAATTGCATCTCCTGAAAGAGCCTCAAGGCCTCATTAGATTGCCTATTTTTGGAGCAGGTGGCAATAAGAGGACTCCGAGTCGTGTAAAATGACTTCTTTCCCTGAAGTTCATTGGCAGATGCATACCCATGAATCATTGTATTCCAAGAAACCAAGTCTCTCTCAGACATATTGTCAAACAGCTCTCGTGCTGATCTTATTTCCCCACAGCTTACATACTCGGCCAATAAAACATTACAAGAAACTACATCTGGGTTACTCATGTCATCGAAAATTGCCCTCGCCATGTCTATACAACCACATTTAGCATACATCTCTACAAGGGCTGTTTGGACAAACAAATCAGAACAAAACCCAAGTTTCAAAACCTGGGTATGAGTAGTTCTACCATTTACATGGTCAATTGACCTCCCACAAGCTTGAAGAACAAGAGAGAGGCTAAAACTATCAACAAAAACGCCTTCTTGAAAGCGCATTTTCACAAAAAGTGACAAGGCCTCATGTGGATATTGGTTATTAAGGTAACCCCTGATCATGGTGTTCCAAATGAAGGTGTCTGGGCATTGAATTGAAGAAAATACAGACCTGGGATAGGACAAATCAGGGGTCGAATAACACGAAAAGAGACGGCCCAAGAACCTGGAGAGGATGAAATTGTTTTGGTGGAGTGAGGTTTTGATGATAAGTGAATGGATTTGGAGGAGGTGATCAATCTTGGCTGAGTCTTGGATTAGAGACATGACTTTCTGTTGTATGGTTTTGGTGCGAGAGTTGACGAGTGTGGACCAAAGTCCCATTGACAGTTGTCTTGTCGTGTGTCCTGAACTATCAATCTACCAAGGGAAGCCTTTTAACGGTTATAACGGTAATTGCCTGACGGGGCACATTCTTTATTGTATTGGCCTTTTTTCCTCTCTTTTTTTTTTCTTTTTTTGGAAAGAAATAAACTTTTATTATTTACTGGAAATTGAAAGTGTCACAATCCACATCACCTCGTACATAAGAAAGACATATTATAAGATTCGATAATGATTTTGGCACTCTAAAATTTATCTTTTAGCGCAAAAAACAAACACAACACAAGTATTAAAAGACGAAGAAAATTGAGCGTCAAAATCATTCTTCGTTAATAAATCTGTTCACATTTTTTTTGTATGCATATAATACTTTGTCCAGTTATCAAAGGTGTTTATATTTGGCGTGTTCACAAAATTGACTTATTGCATTTTAAGAGATAGGTCATTTTCTTACAATATATCAACTTAAAAAAATCAACTTAAGTCAATTTGTATAGGCATAAATCAAATTAGCAAAAGAGAAGTGTTAATGTCAAAATTGTTTTTGTTAATGCTAAAACTTTTATGCATAAAAGAGTGGTACCATGTTCAATGTACAATGCTCTGATGCACAACAGTTTTAACACAAACAAAAACAGTTTTGGCAATATCATTTCCTAGGGTGGAAATTCCTAACATGACCCATTTATCCAACACATACACGAATATGGCACACCCCACCAACACGAAAATTAAATGGTTTGAATATGGGTTAGTCTCGCGTAACTCGATAAGGACACGGATAATTGTTTAAGTTTACGTGTTGACTAGTTAACCCGAAAGACACGACTCTAACACAACACGGTACCATGCCGATGATGCCAACCCAGAACCCGTAATTGTGTTTCCTTACAGATTAAATATCCTTTCGAATTTCATAGAGTAAATCACCTAGACACCCCCTATACTATACCTCTTTTACCGAGACACCCCCTAAACAAAATTAACCTACGACGGCCCCCCCTCAAGTATCGAAAAGGTTTAAAAGCCCTAACTCCGTTAAAAAATGCTATGGAAAGACATTTATGCCCCTCATTTAACTACGACTCCTACTAAACACTTGGTCGAAATACATGAGAGCAATACATCTCCTCTCCTATCCTTCTCTCAGAGCAATACATCTCCTTCTCTCTCCTTCTCCCCTTCTCTCCTCTGTACTTCGATCTCCTTCTTTCTACAGTCACACACCCCAAAATCCTTATCTCTCCACCATTGTCATTCGATTACTGGTGCCATTACTGGGGCAGAATGTCGATAAAAAAAAATTCGGATGTACATATATACACATTACTGGGGCAGAATTTCCATAAAAAAAAAAACGGGTTTCAAGTAGAAGTGAAATTACCTTGTTGTAGTTCACATAGCCTAGAAGTAGAAGTGAAATTACCTTGTCGTAGTTCACACAGCCTAGAAATCTTCTCCCCACGTTGTCATCCGTTAGGGCTGTTCTTAGTGGAGACCTAAGTCCACAGAAACAGTCAACTTTTAGTTGGTCCAGTGTGTTTTGAGTTGAACAAGACATTGTCTTTGATTGAAGAGAGGAGGAGAGGAGATGGTTTGATTTTGGAAGAGAGGAGTAGAGGAGATTGGGGGTTTCTTACCAGAAAGTGAGAGAGCAGAGAGAGGGAGGAGACAAACAAGGGAAAGGAGGGGTGTTTCTAGGGTTTTGATTTAGGAGGGAAAAGGGTTGTAGTGTTACGAGGGAATGGGAGGGAATATGTGGGAGGGAAATACAGGGAAGGTAATATACGTATCAGTAGGGTACACGTATAATACATGTATAATATAAGGGCGAGGGCAAGTTTGGAAGAAAAATATGTATTTCGGTCAAAAAATTAACGGAACTAGACGGATTGCTAACAGAAGGGGTGTCGCGGATAACGTTAAATAGTACAGGGGGTGTCGTCGTAGGTTAATTTAGTTTAGGGGGTGTCTCAGTAAAAGAGGTATAGTATAGGGGTGTCTAGGTGATTTACTCAATTTCATAATCACAGCAAGATTTGATTTTCTGATATTAAGCTTGATCAACTTGTAAAATATCAATATAATTATGGAAAGGCAAGATATGTACTCTCTCTGTTTCAAATTGCTTGTCCCTTACTCTATTTTAGAATGTTCCAAATTGTTAGTTCTCTTTGCAAAATCAAAACAAAATTTATCCAATCTTCCAAAATAATACATTTACCAACAACGATCATTTCATTCAAAAATTAAAATATAAGGCCATTGTTTAAAATTAATGAAACTGTTTAATGTGGAAGCATTTATTGAATACAGTTATTGCATGTCTGCTTAAAAAAACTAGAATTCCCAAGGGCAAATTACTCGGACCTCCCCTGAGGTTTCTGACAAATACACGGACCTCTCTTGACGTTTCTGAATTTACATGGACCTCCCTTGTCAGTGACAGAGTGTGGATGGCGTTAACTGGGACATTGAAAATACTAATATACCCTTATAGTAAATACTACTATAATAGACCTCATTCCTTCACTTTTTCTAGAAATCCCATCCCTATATAGTGAGAGAGAGAGAGAGAGAGAGAGAGAGAGAGAAGGGGGTTTCTCGATCTCAACAAAATCAGAGAGGACGAGAGAGGAAGAAGACGATGGGTTAGCAAAACAGTGTTTAAAGTGACTGGAGTGCAAGGTGAATCGATCGATCGAAGAAAATTTTCTGAAAAAGTTTTGAAGAATTTCGTGTTGGTGTTTCCAAAGATTTGAGGTATGGGAGGAGGTGGAGGGCCAAGGCCTTGGACGATCATGTCAGATCAACAAAAAGGTCTTGACAAGGTAGTACAAAATATTTTTCCAGAAGCTACACATAGATTTTGTTGTAGGCATTTGTTCAAAAACTTTAAACCAAGGTTTTCTGGACTGATTTTGAGGAAGAAATTCTGGCAAGCAGCTAGGGCATGCACTCTTCGTGAGTTTAACCAAGCAATGCTTCAAATGAAAGCATTGTCCTCAGAAGCACATGATTGGATGGCCAAAATTCCTCCTTACCAGTGGAGTAGGGATGCTTTTGACCCAAGGGTTAAGTCTGACCATGTCACCAATAACTTTGCAGAGACCTTCAACAATTGGTTGGTAGTTTAAGGTGCATACCAATCCTTACAATGTTGGAGGGCATTAGAATCAAATTGATGGTGAGACTTCAGATGAGGTATCAGAAATCAGTAACGTGGAATGGCAAAGTAACTTATAACATCAAAAAGAAACTAGACAAGTTGGAAAATCCAATGAGGGGCTGCAGTGTACAGTATTCTGGGGGTCATGAGTATCAGGTTTATGATGAAGGGGTCAATTATGTTGTGCATTTAGGTGGTGCTAAGAATTGTGTGTGTGGATCATGGATGATTTCCGGTATACCTTGTAAGCATGTTGTAGCAGCAGTTGCATATTCACAGCTGGACATCCAAGATTTTGTGAGTCTTTACTTCTCAAAGGACATGTATGTAAGGGGAAATTCTGGCGAGATACATCCAATTCTAGATCACACCATGTGGCAACCATTGAAGGGGATCCCTTAGAACCACCCCCTCTTAGAAGACTACCTGGAAGACCAAGGAAAAATAGGAGGAGGGAAGAGGATGAACCTCCTGCTGGAACTAGTGTGGCCAAGAGGTCTCACACATTGAAGTGCACCAATTGTGGTTACTTTGGACATAACAAGAGAACTTGCCAAAGGGCACCAGTCAGGGGAAGAAGCAATGCTAGAGGTACTATAAGTGTGAGGGGAAGAGGTAGAAACAGTAATCGTGGGGGTTCTGTTAGGGGAAGGGGCCAAAGCAATGTTGGAAATAGTATTGGTGCAGCTGTGAGAGGAAGAAGCAACAGTAGAGGTACAGGTGCAAGGGGTAGAAGCAACAGTAGAGGTGCAGGTACAAGGGGCAGAAGCTAGGGGTGCTCACGGTCCGGATCGGTCCGGATTGGCATGAATCCAATCCTAATCCGCAAGTCACAGTTTTTTGAAAATACAATCCGTGTCCGATCCAAAAGTCTCACAGTTCGGTTCCAATCCGAACCGCGAGTCACGGATCGGTTCCGAATTAATCCGCGAATTTTCAACTTATTTGGAAAAAACAATAAACAAAGGCAGTAAGACACTAGCAAGTAGCAAATGCACTAAATAGAAAGTTCAAAGTTGGAAATCCCAATAAAAAAACAACAAAGGCAGTAAGGCAGATAGTTATATAGATATTGTTAACTATAATTATATATAATTTTATCACTTTTATAATTATAGTTATATAGATATTGTTAATTTAGCAGACTTACGGTTTGGTTATACTGTTGTAGGAGTTATGGTGCGAATATCGTTATATAGATATTGTTAATTTAGCAGACTTACGGTTTGGTTGTACTGTTGTAGAAGTTATGGTGCGAATACTATTGTAGGAGTTATGGTGCGAATATAATTATATATAATTAACAATATCTATATAACTATATATATATATATATATATATGTATGTATATTTAAAAAAATTATATATAATAAAAATCTCACGGTCCGGATCGGTTAATCCACGGTTTCAAAATCAAAATCTGTGTCCAATCCAAAAGTCACGGTTTTTTATTTTTTGAATCCATGTCCGGACCATTAATCCACGGTTAAAATCCAAAAGGTACGGATCGGTTCGGTCCGGACCGGATTCACGGTTCACCGGTTTTTTTTAGCAGCCCTAGCAGAAGCAGTACCAGAGGTGCAAGGGGCAGACCAAGGGGTACACAAATGCAATTTGATGTGAGTAAAAGTTAAAGCTTTTTAATTACTTGTTTGTTTTGCTTTCATTTTCCTAGTTCTAAGGAAGGTTACATATGCATTCATTATAGGGGCAGGAATCACAAGCACTTGTGCCATCACAATGCCTTACACAGCTGTGAGTTGAGGTATCTATTTTATTTTTCTTTTAGTCCATGTACTAAAACATTAAACTGTAAACATGAAACCACTAATACAGTTGTGGTTTCTAAATGTAGTTGACAACACTTTTGGACTGAGCAGTGCATGAAGCTGAAGATGACACACCCACTTTTTTTGTATTACTTTTGTGGTGGGTTGTGAGTAATTATTGTTAATAGCACAACTTTTTTTTTTTTAGTGGAGCTCACCACTATTTTTTTTGGCATGGCTGAGCTTCATAGATGAACCTACTGTTTGTTTTTGTGTTGTGGGTTCTTATGTCATAGATATGCAATTAAGGGGTATGTAATTAAGCAACTGCAGTACTTGGTATTGCTGTCTTTTATGTAATTATGGGATATGTAATTAACAAACTTCAGTACTTGGATACTTGCAGTTTGTGGTACTTGGATACTATTTGGCAAAATCTAATGAATGCTTGGATATTTTGCCAACTTTTTTTTTTTGATGTATTATATATGTGATCATAACAGGGTCCACAGGATCATCCACATTTTGCTCTTCATTTGGTGCAAATTAAGTCATGCTAGCAAAATGAGTTGGTCCAGATTTACGAGGGTCATTAGCATTTGTTGGTGTGCACCAATTCCAAAAGCCAGAACCAATTTTTCCTTTTGGACATGCATAATAAAACTTGGGAAAGTGGTCTGGTTTTGTTTTGTAGGTAAATTAGGGTATATATGCAAGTAAGGTAAATGGCGGGAAAAAAAAATAAGGAGGGAAAGTGGTGTACTCTGGAGGGAAAAAAAGGAGGGAAAGTGGTGTGCTCTGTAGGGAAAAAAAAAAGGAGGGAAAGTGGAGTGTGTTATGGAGGGAAACCAAAGGGCATTCTTGCCATTAAATGAGAGTTTTTTTGTGACATCACGTTTTTCCGTAGGTGATATTAACGGTAGACTAACGGAGGGGTAGTTTGTGCTTATTATTAGGTAAAGCAAGGGAGTGCAGTGTAAATTCAGAAACCTCAGGGGAGGTCCGTGTATTTGTCAGAAACCTCAGGGAAGGTCTGTGTAATTTGCCCAATTCCCAAAAGTAGCCAGCAATTTGAAACGGATGAAGTATACTATTATACAACCTTTTGCAAAACTTTGTTTCCAGATCAAAATTAATTGAATATATATATAATTTCCTAGTAATTGTGTTTCCATGATAAAAAAAATTTTAATTTAATTAAATTGTTTAGTATGGAGGAACAAAAGAATTAACACTTTTTGACCCGAACATGATATTTAGGGATTGTTTTATCTCCTTACGGGTAGATTAAATTTTCTTACCTCATATTCAATCCAACAATAAATTCTCCATCTAAATCCGATATTTTCGAAAATCCCATTATACTAAAAAATCATTAGAATTTAACTAGTTAATGTCATTCAGCAGATCATATCTATCCGTTTCTCTTTTATTACAAAAAAAAAAATGTGACCAATCAAACCTCATATATGTGAGTATGTGACCTCTATAATAATCTCCATTCTTATGATACCATCCGGAAAATAAGTTATTTCCGCCGGCTCTTCAAAATCAATCAAACGGTCCGCGTAATTGTGTACTATTACACCAGACCGCTATGATTGATTTGGAGGAAACGTTTGTTTCTGTCGGCGATGGAAAGAATGTTTCCTCTGTCATATCTGTATCGCTTTTAAAGCTATTCCGCCGGACCAATATATAGTTGAAGCTTGAAGGACGAAAGTGCAATTTTATGCCTTGAAGGACGAAAGTGAAATTTTATTGGAGCCTTTAGAAGTCAACCACAGAACGGCTTAAAAAGAAGTCAACAACGCGGGAATAGAACGACCGGTCAGCTGACCGGCCAAACCCGGTCACTCTCTTCCTTTGTTTATTTTTTTACTATTTTTTTTATCTTCCTTCTACATTTCTTCGTCATTTCACGAACAGCTGTTACAGCTAGTATATACTGCAAGAACGGCTCTTTCCGTTTGTTCTTTTATCTTTTCATCAATCGAGCAGACTAGGGTTTCTTTTCTTTCCAATTGCTGTTTCGATCAGTTGTATTTCAACCCCTGTTGTGGATTATGTCGATCCATTGAAGATTTTTTCGGTGAGTTGTCTCATTTTAATCGACCCCAGATCTTGTTGAAATCACGTATTGTTTTTTGTTATTTTCTTCTGTTGATTTTCTAAAAATTGACTGCTTTATTGTTGAACTTGAAGCTTTTATGTGTGGATTTCGCTAGTTGACCTGGTGCTGTAGCTCGTATTGATTGGAAGATGTTGAAACTAGGTTTTTCTTCTTGGAATAGGGGATTTGTATAACCAGACCGAATCAAACCGAGCCTTAAGTCCCAATCAATTGGGTTCAGCTATATTAATCTGTTTTTTCTATCGACTCTGTCAATAGCATCGTATTCCATAGAATGTATATGGATGCATATAATAGTAGAAAATGCTAACCACAGCCCACTGACGGTGGTACAGGTGTAGAAAGGTTGATGGAATATAACTATATAAGCCCAAGTGGTTCGCATGATGGTCAAGGCATAGGACTTGGGGGTTCGAAACCTCTCAGGTGCTATCATCTCCTTTGGCACAATAAGAGGTTTTCCCGGTCGTTAACTTTAGGGCTCTATTGACGGAATATGTTAATAATAGTATGGAGGAATACATTAAAGTACAATAGAATGTTGGCGAGCTTTTTTCTGTGTCTGCATCAACTTGCGCCTAGTGGGTAGTTGTTAGTCCATCCTTCTGAATTTTACGATTTTGTGACCGCTCCAGCAATGGTCATGATCTTACTTGGGATTTTGGAATGCCAAGTCATGATACTTTAATGATGGAGAACTAGCCTATAACCCAAAGCAAAGCATCTTGCTAATTGTAGATTTTGATGAATGGTTTTCAAATTTCCAATGATGAAGTTTGTTATTGTGTTTCCAGTTTATTCTTCTGCTTTGTGTACATTTCAGCTTTTCCTTGGAGCTTCATTATGCATTCCTTCATGAAAAAAAAAATGTCAAACAGGGAGGGTGCCAACTGTATTTTTCTTTGAATGTTTGTCGTCATCGAGCTAGCTGTATAAGTTAACTTTGTCAAGGGGATGATTTCGATTGGGGACTAGAATTTTGTAAAGCTAGTTGTCTCAATTTATCGTTTCCGAATTCCAATTAAATGTTTATTATTTTTCTTCAGAAACGAACTTTGCAAAGCATTTCTGAATAATGAAGTGAAATTTTCTTTAGTGTCAGATTTAATCTGCAAACTGTTTGATGGGACTGTCTTCTGGGTCTCATTTTCATCACCAGCCTTCTCCAAACATGCTGCCTCCGCGTCAACAAACAGGATTTGGAGTACTGCGGACTTCCCTGTCCCTTGTTTCATCAGATGCTTGTGGTTCTGCCAATCTTCATGAGCGTGGCTCAAACTCTGACCAAGTTCGTGAATCCCCATCAGAAAGTGCTAGTTCACGGGAAACATGGCCCACTGCTGATGCCTTGATCGCGAAAAAACTGGAGAAGGAGAAGGAAGGGAATAATAGTTTTGCAGAACATTCTGTTGTACGGCATATTTTGAGCTCTGATAAAATTTCCCTCGGAGATGTGGCCAGAGAAAGAGTTGATGTTATAGCTGAACGAATGCAACATCTTCCAGATGAGTTTCTGGAGAAGCTTAAGAGTGAACTTCGATTTATTGTAGAAGGAAGTGCTGGTTCTCTGCATAGAGAGGAATTTCTGTTCCTACAGAAGCTAGTTCAGAGGAGGAATGATTTGAATGATAAAACATTGGTTACGGCACAAAGGATCCAGCTAGAAATTCTTGTTGCAATTAAGACTGGAATTCTGGCATTTTTGCATCCAAGTGTCAGTCTTTCTCAAGCTTCTCTCATTGGGATTTTTCTCTACAAGAGGTGCAGAAACATAGCATGTGGTAGTCCAATTCCAGCAGAGGACTGTAGATGTGAATCTTGCAGTATGAGAAATGGTTTCTGCAACCTTTGTATGTGTGTGATTTGTAACAAGTTTGATTTTGAAGTGAACACGTGCCAGTGGATTGGGTGTGATTTTTGTTCTCATTGGACACACACAGATTGTGCTATCCGTAATGGACTGATTGAGATTGGCCCTGGTGTTAAGACTGGTTCAGCTCTTGCAAATGTGCTTTTCAGGTGCAGAGCTTGCAGTAGGACATCCGACCTATTGGGTTGGGTCAAAGATGTGTTTCAACACTGTGCACCAAGTTGGGATCATAAAGCGCTGCTGATAAGAGAGCTTGATTATGTCGGTAGAATTTTCCATGAGAGTGAGAATCCTCAATTGAGGAAACTGATCTGGAAGTGTGAAGAACTCGTAGACAGACTGAAAGGCGGGATGGCAGAACCCATGGCTTGTAAAATAATTATGCAGGTCTTTCAAGGTATCGATTAGGTTAAACTTCACTATATGCACTCCTTGGGCTTCCTATATGTAATTGTTCATGAGCCAAGTGTAAAAACTTACTTCCGTGATTAAATTTTATAGCAGTTCATTTACCTAATACAGTTTACCAAGTTTGCTGGTGTTTAGAGCCTACAAGACATTCTTTCCTTAGTAGTTGTTTTAATTGCTTTGAATGCATTTGTTTGTATCTATTTTAATATGCACTCGTCATGTTCTGGATTATGAGCTTTGAGACCTTAATGACAGCTAGTTTTAGATGCTTGCTACTTGTGCTACTGTGTTAGATTAATGGCCAAACAGATATAAAATTACAGCTGAATCCATGGTTAAGCTGTCATGGACAGACCTTTGTCATTATGACCACGTTGTTAATCATTTATGGTTACTTGTCTTTGAATGGAATTAACTGTCCAATATAAATGTTGGAGTTGTGAGGAGATTACAATATGTTAGGTCACTGGCAGTGAACATGTATTTATGTGCCATATTTGTTCTTGCTCCAACGGTTTTTCCCTGCTGGTTGTACGGTGGGAAGTGGAAGAATGGAGCAGTTATCTTTAGCCTGCTAATTGTTGTTCATTTCTCCTTCTCACATTGTCACACACACACCTCACATGAGAACACACTCTCTATGGGGATATCAGATTGAAAGAAATCTTTTGGTGCTTCTTGTCTCGGTTGTCAATATTGGCAGTTTTGTTTTGAGTATCTGGATAGCATATACTTTAATGCTCTTGAGCCCAGTGCACGGGAATTAACCGCTGGAGCTATCATTTTTCTGGTTTATTTATGTTTGGATCCCATTTTAGTTTATTTTCATTTCTGGCACCTATATATCATTTTAATTTTGTCTTTTTATTGGTAGTATCATAGAATAATGCTAAATATTTTCACATAGGTTCTTTCTCCAACTCTTCAGCTAAATATTTCTTTTTGTTCAGAGCTCGAGGTGGAGCCCGCAAAGAATTCAGAAAGTGAGGAAGGTGGTCGGATGATAGCCCCACAGGACGCTTTCAACAAGATTGCTGATGTAGTAAAGGAAGCCATCAGAAAAATGGAAATGGTAGAAGAAGAGAAGATGCGTATGGTAAAGAAAGCTCGCCTGGCTGTTGAGGCTTGTGATCTAGAGGTTAAGGACAAAGCTAGGGAAGTGGCAGCTCTGAAAATGGAGAGGCAGAGGAAGAAACAGCAAATTGACGATCTTGAAAGGATTGTGAGGCTCAAAGAGGCTGAGGCCGATATGTTTGAGGTCAAGGCCAGTGAGGCTAGGAGAGAAGCAGATAAGCTCCAAAGGATTTTGCTTGCCAAATCTGAAAAGTCAGAGGAAGACTATGCCAGCAGATATCTTAAACTTCGTTTGAACGAGGCTGAAGCTGAGAAGCAGTATCTATTTGAGAAGATTAAGCTTCAGGAGAGTTCACGGGCATCACAGAGTAGCGCTAGTGCTGGAGGAAGTGAGGCTTCTCAAATGATGATGTATAGTAAGATGCAAGACATGCTCAAGAATATTTATGGTTTGTCTTCTAAGGCTGAGGGCCAACCAAATGACTTCCACGCCCTTGGTGCAATTCCTTGAGTAAGTCTGTGATGGGATGTTAGATTTGTGTACACTAGGTGGTTATGACTGTTACTGCTGTGTGAAATATCTTCTGTCAGTGTTAGAACTTCTTGAACATGGTAAGGTTAGGAAAGAGAAAGCGAAAGTCGTTGAAGCATTTAACTTTCTAAACTATTGTATGTAACTTTGTGATTGGGGTAGCAAGTGTATGGTTGTATCGTTGTGTTTCTACATTGGCTGGAACATATTTGAGCTATGAATTTGTATATATGTGCATGTTTCATGTTCCTTTGTGCCTTACGCAAGTCATTCTTAGTGTGGAAGTGTACCGATAAGATTAAACATGAGCAGCCCCAGGGAGTTGAACTTATGTCATTGGTAGCCCCCAGCTTGGTTCAAGAGGGGTGATGAGATTGATAAGGCTTAGTATGAAATCTTCAAAATGATAAATTGAAGCAGACCGAAAAGTGTTGGTTGAGCTGTACAGGCTATACTAAAATGGTATCGAAGAGTTGATCCCGCAAAAAGAAAAGCTACGGAATTAGTTGGAATGTACCAAACACAAACACTTTGTCTTTGATCCGAATTGGCGCCCATCTGTGGGCCTCCTCAACTGCCGAAACTGTGTCACTCAAGGAAAACTATTGCTAATTCGGTTTAACATCTCACAAACATATGATGGGAGTTTCGTTCCGGTAAAAAGACAGACAGATAGACAATCACACTGTATCCATAGAAAATAGGGGGGCAAGGGAGAATATTGAGGATGAATGTTTTCCTTTTCCTGCCTTCTAAAAGTTTTCTTCAGTGGGAAGCTACCTTGATGCACTGGTCAAAAAAGGGTGTTGTCCCATACTTTAGTAAAATGACCCACATGACCAGGGTCAATCAACAACAAAACCATAGATTTGGTATTTTAAATGAAGGATGTATTGAGACCTAAAGAATGATAAGGAGGGCAACTTGGGTATTCCAGGTAGTGCATTTCTTTCTCCCAATGGTATTCAAAGATTGTGGAATCACAACCTTTTTTAAAGCCAAGAAGTTTCTGTAGGTTGTCAAATTAACTTCACGTATAGTTATGTAAACGACTGTCTTTGGTGACCAACATGTCCAGTTCCGGTTTTGATAGAGGCTGCTGCAACAGCTCAAGAAGAAGTATGTCGTCTACCTTGCCAAGGATTCTACTTGCTCTGCTCTTTTTGTCATCAATTGCACCCAAATCTGCAGGTATTTTTCAGTTCTTCCCTCATAATTGATTGCTTTGTAGAACAATCTCGAATCTCTCGTGAGTATCTATATATATTTTGCGAAAACATGTATCATTTGTTGATGTGTGACAACTCTCTGACAAGATTGCCCCGTTTCGAAATGAATCTAACTCATCCACAAGACCATCTGAAAGACAAAATAAAGGTGTTCATTTTATTTCATAATAAGTGACAGTATTCTTCTTCTTTTCCTCGAACAATAATCTATGTTTCTCCCTTCGTAAGTGATTTATGGCAAAAGCCGTGATGGGATGATCACATAAACGGTAGAACATCGAAATTTGCATTAAATTCATGCCCAATTTACTACCTTTCTTGGTTGTTGCCATATTGCGATGCATTTCTATTAGTCACACCGTCAGAGTTGTTATCAACACCGTTTTTTATGCGAATAATGATACATACACAAACTTTGAACCACAACCAACCACAACCCCACTCACATGGGGTGCGGGGCCTGTATGTGGAGCCCATGTGGGACCCACACCCCATGTGTGTGGGGTTGTGGTTGGTTGTGGCACAAAGTTTGTGTCACAATCATTTTTGTTTTTATGCTCATCGCATCGATTAGTTACCTTGCAGACCGAGGAAAGATAGTTGAATTACAAGAACAAGAAAACTTATGCATATGCATGGTTAAACATCGTTTGATCAGGGCGAATTTCCTTGAAAAGAAAACCATGTCACGAGAAAAGATAGGTTTCAATAATTTGCGAGGTCCCTTATTATGTTTGTTTTCAATAATTACGTGCGTGGGTTGGATCGTTGTGTAGATGGGCAGTTTGAGGACTGGTGCATTGCGGATGAACAGACCCCGGCGGAAGAGCTGCAAAGGGCACTGGATTGGGCTTGTGGGAATGGTGCAGACTGCAGAAAATTACAAGTGAACCAACCTTGTTATTTGCCAAACACTGTAAAAGACCATGCCTCACTTGCATTCAACAGCTACTATCAGAAGTTGAAGCACAAAGGAGCCAGTTGCTACTTCAATGCTGCTGCTCTCATCACTGCTCTTGACCCCAGTACGTACGAAAACTTCTCTTTCTCGTTTTCATCCAAATTAATAATAATTTGATTCGTATGAAGGATGATTTTGCAAACAGAAAACCATCCAAATGATGCATCAGTTGCGTTTTCAATTGCAAGGCGTAACGATGTGTTTGTTGGTTCGAAATGAAAGGGCCACAAAAGTCGCGGTATTTTGTACTTTTTTTTTTTACGTGCCTTGTAAATCAAGGCATTAGGGATGGGAAAGATGCTTAAAATAGTTTACCTATGCCTAAAAAAAGTGTTGCCCATGTGTGGTTGCTTGCTTTTGAAGAATCTCCTTTCAAAAAAATCTCGTGTTCGAGCCAAGACTTAATGTAATTTTTAATTGGACGGAGAGCTCTATTTTCTTTTAGCACTTTTACGTTTACACATGTAACAGATACACCTAACGGACACAGATCTGGGTGCATTCAATGTGGAAGCCACTTTTGGCCGTAAGTGTGCCAAGATCGATGTCCAATAGGTGTGCACATATTTTTTCTTTCTCTTGACACATTAGTTGATTTCATTCCATTCAAGTTGCAAGATATAGAAAAAAAAAATGTCGATTATGCATTTTATTCACCTGTAATCTTACTTGATTACCACCTAGTTATGTGAGATTAATGCTTTCAGAAGTATATAATGCTACTAGGTCCATATGTAGACGTCGTTTAATATATATCCAAGATAAATTAATGGTTGATGACTTAAAATTTTATAGGTTTTTTCTCCACATGCAATCATTATAACTGCTCATGGTTGTCTCTTGTGGCAGGTCATGGTTCATGCAAATACGAGGTTCTTCCTTAAACTGGAATTCATAAACTCCAATTCTTCCTCAAAGGTTGATTTTTTTGTTACACAACTCTCTCTCTCTCTCTCTCTCTCTCTCTCTCTTCTTGGTAGTTGTATTACAAAACTTCCCTCTATGTGAGGAGTTTTTCTTTTTTCCATGTCAGTTCAGTACCAGGATGTGTTTTCTTACCATAGTTTCAAACAATAGTGTGTAAATGGGTGACAAATCTTTGTTATACTTTTGTTTCTTTCTTCCCTTTGTCTTCTACTTGTTGTAAGCATAATCTCGGCATGTCATCAATTGCTTGGTATGGTATAAACATAAATGGCAGGGACCCTGCTTTTACACAAGAGAAAGAGAAAGACGGACAGACATCCTAAAGTTCTTTTTCTTTCCGAAAATGCTACAATACACACTTTCTATTTAGGTGTGCATCGTACGCACGCCTGTAAAAGTTATGAATCGATTACCTCTTATTAATAAAAGTTATGATTTTTTTTATAAAAGTTACGACACGCACCAAAATGTAATGAATCATAGAAAATGTTACAAATCATATTGCAGAAAAGTTTCGAAATACTAAAAAATGTTACAATTATCATTGAGATGACACAATATGAATCATATACTAAAAAATGTTACAATCATATTGCATTGTAGTCATTCCCCTTTCTTAATCAACACTTTCATTTATAACTAAAGCCTAGCAAAAGAAGTAATTCTGACTTATTGGCATATTGAAGTTCAATAATCCAACAAACGGTTGAAAAGGGTTGCTTATTTAATTTGGCGTATTGGCAAATAAGACAATAATCCAGTTACTATTTTTTTTTTTTTAATAGCCAAAACAGGCATAGAGCGTCTAGGCCAATTTTTGCACACGTCAACTAATCTGGGTGCTCAATCTCACCGCTTAGCAGGGAGCAATTTTTGGGTGCTGGGCGGGCATAACATGGACATGTCCGAACACCCATCTCAGCTGTTCAAAATATTTTTGTATGGTCTAAATTTTAAAGAGTAAAATTAGAGAGAGAGGAGAAAGAAATATAGACCATTCAAATTTGGATGCTCAGGCGAGGCGACGTGGTGACTTCCAGAATGTTTTTCCGAAGTCAAACTCTCTTTATCAGCAGGGTTGCCCTTTACGTAGTCAAGACTTCTTCACAAAGGTAAGAAGAGAGAGAAAAGGCGATGGACAATTTCTCCAAATTGCCGGAAGGATGCATCTCACAGATTGTGTCCATGACCTCGCCAGAGGACGCGTAACCAAATCATTGTTGTCATGTTCCTCCATCGACACAAGCCTCCATATGTCCGTATCCATCTTGACTATGCGATAAGCATAACAGCCATTCAAAGGAAAGAGATCTTAGGCCATCCAAATTTAGATGCTCAGGATGTTAAAATTAATGCTTTGGGTTTATTTTGTTTTTAATTGGGCTTGTAGTTTTTTATTTTGTATTCGGACCATCTATAATGTTTGTGTCTTAGGCTACTTATTTTGTTTTGTTATTAGGCTCATTGTTTGAGAAAGCCCAAACTTATTATGTACCTTTGCGGGATAAATATCTATTTGCCCCTTAAACTATTAAAAAAAAATTTACTTCCCCCTTTAACTACCAATTGAACTTCATTCCCCCTTCAACTATCATTTTTTTTTTATTAAGGACAAATCACTTTTTTCATCCAAAATTTGTAACAGAAACCATAAATCATTTTATTTTTTTGAACTGATGAAAAACGAGAGGGTAATTTAGACATTCCATCCAAAGCCCTAGAACAGAATCAATTTGCATTGATTTTGTAATTAACAAAATCAATATGTTTCTTGAATCCATCGGCCTCTTCGATTCCATCTCTCTACGCAGGAAAAAGCACTTTAAGATCCCAACCCATTCAAAGTAGTAATCCAACAAATTTCTCTCTCATACCATTCTTTGTCTATTATATATACACACACTCGTCCTTCCGGATTCAGCCCCCAAGATTTCAGTAAACATTTCTACTGACTACAAATTCATGTTCTCTGTGTATTCGAAGAGGCTGGTGGATTCAAGAAGCAGATTGATAAAAAATACTAATATAAATTTGGGACTAACTTTTCCATCCATCAAGTGGATGAAAAACGTGATTTGTCCTTAATAAACATGAAAATGATAGTTGAAGGGGAAAGGGAATTCAATTGATAATTGAAGGGGAAAGGGAATTCAATTGATAATTGAAGGGGAAAGTAAAAAAAAATTTATAATTTAAGGGGCAAGTAGATATTTAATTCTACCTTTGCCCTAGTATTTAAAGGCTTGGAATGAGAAAAAAGGCAGCAGCCCCACTACTGAAAATCTGAGAGTACCAGACAAAAAAATTTCCCAAGGGGGTGTTCCACTAAGGTGGTTTTTTGAAAAAAATTGATTTTTCACAGTTTTTCATGTGATGTATTGTGAGAGAATGACATGTCTCGGTGTTTGGAAAAAACAGTTTTTTGTTAGTGGAACACTCCAACAAACTCTTTTTATCAGCAGGCCAACCCCTTTGCGTAATTTCTTAGTCAAGACTTCTTCACAAAGATGAGAAGAGCGAGAGAAAAGACGATGGACAATTTCTCCAAATTGCCGGAAGGATGCATCTCACAGATTCTGTCCATGACCTCTCCAGCGGACGCGTGCCGATCATCGGCGATCTCAACCCTATTCAATGCAGCAGCCGATTCGGATTCCATGTGGGAGAGTTTTCTGCCGTCCGATTACCGGCAAATCGTGTCACGATCGGTATCTTCTGTGGTCTTCTCCACCAAGAAGCAGTTGTACTTCAGTCTGTGTGAATCCCCTCTCCTCCTTGACGGTGGCAAACTGGTATTATTCTTCTAGTTAATACTTTGACTTTTGGTCAACTTCAGAATCTGTTAGTTAGACAGAAAGCCCTGTTCTAAAAGTCGGCCGACCGGTCAGCCTAGGCGCTAAATAGTTGTCCATAGCCCTAGTTTAAAATCCCCTTTAGGCGGTCGACTAATCGGTTACTCAGACCCTAGACAGCCGATTAGTAAGCGCCCCTGCTGTCCGATTAGCGCCTAGCGAATTTTATAACATTTACTTTTGGTTAACCTAAGAATCTGTTTGACTTTTCATTCCATTTGTTTTATGGATGATCGGTTAAGTTAAACGTTTTGCATCTATATTTTTTAATGCAGAGAAGAGTTCTTTGGTTACTCCCATCTAGAATTTGATTTTCTATTTGGAACATTTTTTTATAGACCCAGATAGGGATGGGCATGGGAGGGGACGGTGGATACCACTACCCCATTCCTAATCTCCAAACCCATATCAATCCTCGTTCCCTTCTTAATCTCCACTGAGGATTTTTTTAACTTCCATCTCCGCCCCAATACGGGGAACGGGGATCCCCACCGGGAATCGGGAATTGGGAATCGAAACTTTAACATCTTGATTCCCGCTTTCTAGATACGATATCATCTGCCAGGACGCCGGCTGAAACTCCACTTCATATGGCGGCTAAATAGCACGGATTAAGAGCATTACATAATCATTCAACATTTAATAGCATATATTTTCCTTCACTTTTTTCCCGTGATAGCAAAAGTTAACTTAACATTCTCATTGTTTACAACCCCTATTTTTTTATTTTTTTAGTATCAGAAGTTCTGAACCCTAACTTATAAGTATAATACACGTATATGTGTTAACGGGGATATGGGTGGGGCGGGGCGGGGCGGGGCGGGGATTGACTATTACATCCCCTACCCGATCCCTAAAATTTTTAAAAAAATTCCCCATACACGTATATGTGTTAACGGGAATATGGGCGGGGCGGGGCGGGGATTGACTATACCATCCCCGAAATTTTTTAAAAAATTCCCCATATCCTATCCGATCCCCGACAAATTCCTCAAAATCCCCTACTCATTCGGAGAGGGGACGGGTTGGATCGGGGCGGGTCGGCCGAGATGGCCTCCGTAGACCCAAACAACATACAATCGTTTTTCCATGAAAAGAAATTTACATGAAAATTATTTTTGTTGTGAAATTCTTTACGGTGAAACGAATGGAGTTTGACTAAATACAAAATTGTTTGAGGATCTGGTGTAGGTCTTCTACAGCAACAATAACATAACTCATCTAGTCTCCAATCTTTGGGGGTAGGGGGATGATATGCACAAAGTGACTGCTCTCAGAATACCATTAAAACAATACTGGCCCTCTAAATCTCCAAGAACCGAGGAGCTACTCATGCACCCAAATAAAAGCCTAATGGCATCAAAGAGGGCATGCCTAGAGACTCAAATCAATTTATGTACTTATTACGTGCTTCCTTCATTCATGGTCCAGAGCATGTGAATAATGAGTACAGGGCTACATCTTCTACTAACACGTCATCGTGTATGTCTTGTACTAACACGTTATCTTCGTACCATTAATTCCAGGGCTTTGCACTAGACAGAGAAAGCGGGAAGAAGTGTTACATTCTACCAGCCCGGGAACTTGATATTGCTTGGAAAGGGGATACCCGATACTGGGTATGGATATCATTGCCTGAGTCAAGGTCTCTCTCTCTCTCACACACACACACACACACACGTTTTCATTTACGTCACCAACATGAAAATTCAAGAGTGATGTGCATATTCTGTGCAGATTCTCAGAGGTGGCCCAGTTTTTGAATGTGTGGTGGCTTGATATTTGGGGCAGGATCAACACAGCCATGCTATCTGCAAACACCACTTATGCAGCTTACCTCATTTTCAAAATCACAGACCAGAGGCATTCTGGCTTTGAGTCGCTTCCGGTGAAGGCCTCTGTTAGATTTCTAAAGGAAGGAGAAGAGTACGAAGATGATAAGAGCAGTACTGTTTCCTTGATAATGCAGCCGTTGATATCTCGGCGTAGAGGGGAAAGAGAAAATGGACGGTTTCCTCAAATAAGAAGGGATGGGTGGATGGAGATTGAACTAGGGGAATTTCACAATGACGAAGGAGATGATGGTGAAGTCGAGATGAGGTTGAGGGAGTTCAGGCAATTGAAGGGTGGACTAATTGTGGAGGGTATCGAGGTACGGCCTAAAGTTGGTGGATAAATAGAAAGAAAGAGTTATGGTTGGGCATGGTTTTTTTATTAGGCAAATGATTTGCAAGCCGAATGCTTTGGTTTGTGAATTGATTTCGGTTTGTGAAATGGAAGTTCTGTAGTTGATTTCTCTATTGTTATATCTCAACATGCCTTGGAAAAACTTAAAGAAAGAGTACACGATACTGGGAAAAGTAATATGGTGCTCAATACAATCTGGAATGGCTCTGTAAATAGAAGAAGCTTCTTTGTTGCGGCCATGCAGTCCCTTGAGTTTTATCTGCATTTTTGTTGGCTTCGCGTTGTGAATACACTTTATAGTATGGCTTCCAATTTTATTAAGAAGCAACCTGCATTAGATAATGTTGGTGCTTAAAGAATGACAGGATTTATGCTAACTCTTTTTTTTTTTTTTGGTGCATGATTTATGCTTAGAGGTTCTTTGGCAAAATAAATAAACCAGATTATTTTTTGTTTTTATTTAAAAAATTTAGCATTTATTAGTTTTGTATCAACTTTTTGTGAACGATTGGTTCGTCTTGAGGAGATGAACCTAGAAAGTAAAAAATTATGATCAAAATTTTCATTAAAAAAAAAATCACTAAAGACAAATAATTTTTGTAGATTATTGGATTTTTTTTGTCTTTATTGGATAATCAGTGGTTGTCAGTAACTAATCCTATAGCCCACAAATTTCACCATTTATGTTCAAACATTGGCAGATTAGAGAATCCCGAATACGTTATGTACTATCATTGCCACAATTCAGCATCAGCTCAACATATCTGGTGCTTTCTTGCCATTTTGTGCTTGAAGTCCAGAGCAATTCAACCACTTATATTACTGAAACAAAACATATTGGCCAGTACATGATATTAACAAATACTATGATGCTGGCCAAAATTAAGGTACACAATATGGGGAAAGGAGGGCAGGGGCAATGGCAACAAAATGTTATTGTTGGCCAAACTCAAAAGACTGGCAGATTGCAACTCACAAAAATAATTGGTTCGTCTTCTTTCCATATGTGCATCTGATTTCATCTGATCTGTGAGTTGCTCCAGCAGAAGTCCCCCCTGAGTTGTGACAATGGCAACAATCTGAACTTTTTGACACTTTCCCGATACAGGAATCCGAGCCAATCTCATGGCTAAACTGCATATTTTTTCTTGAGAATCTATCTCGTGGAGAGTTGTAACTCATCCCGTCAAATTCCTGTTGAATATTCTTTGCAGTTAGATTTCGAAGGAATAAACAATTGGCTCAATTCTGTCTCATCACCGTTTGTTTGACCAAATTGGGTATCGAATTGGATTATATATTCGAATTTCAAGGCACCATGTATCTGTTGTTTGGTTATTTCACGGGCCACTTTACATGCTCATCGGATAGATAATCCCATTAATGTGTATTATTAGTCTCATTACTATTACTCCTATGAAACTACAAAATCTCATGGTTTATAGATCCAATCACTATTAATCATGTCAAATAAGCGAGCAATTGCTGGCAACTTCGTCGCAAAATAGTGAAATACACACTGAAAGAGATTGCAATGACTGAAAACCAATATTCAAGCATACCTTGGATTTTGCAGTTGCATAATACGGTGTTAAACAGGGATTTAAATCTTTGATGAACATGTCATCGGGACTGCCAGGAGTGGTGTGATACCCAGAGCTGAATTCCTGAATAGATAGTTAGAAGCACAAATTTGTGTTATACTCATGCTTTTTTGTCGCAATTCATTTTCTTTTAAAGTTTTGGATTATGATGTGTTTACCAGAGAATTAACAGCGTCTTCATGATCGTCTCTTGGTGTCTCTGGAGAGCTGACATGAGCATCGTAACACCCCCTCAGTGAATATTTATCTGCCTTCACCTGTTCACATGAACTTAGCATCAGAAATACATAGGAAATTACTAAAAATTAGCTAATGTTAGAACTATCCACATCCACAGACGAATGACATATTACCCTAGCCTGAAGTAATAAACACAAGCATAAATTGGAAGAATTAAAGCCACAAGCCTACTATGTAAAACAACTTGATGTGCTGAAAGTGTACACTCTTTCCTTCAACTTTTTGAGATATGCCAACTATCCCTTTCAAATTGAAGAACTCAACTGTTGAGTGAGCTTTCGAACAAATGATAGCAAAAATTTGTACTTGTAGTTGTAGGAAATTTCATTCATTTGTGATTGTTTTCTATGCTCCTAACCACCATGAAACATTTGAACAACATGGGCACCTATCATAAGTTCCTCATCTGAAACATGCTTTCTGGGGTTCAGCTAATGTATTTAACAAGTCAATGTAAATTGTTCCCAAGAGTTTACTTGAGAACTAAGTTCATACATACCAATGATATGAATGTTTCTAATGTAACTAAAATCTCAAGTGTTACCTCTTTCAGATCCTCAGCGAGCCATTGAAGTTGACCGGTAAGAGAGGTGACCTGCTGCTGGAGACTAGGGATGAGTTGTTTTGCCTGCTTTAGTTCTGATCCTTGCTTCTCCAAAAGCTCCTGAAGTTGTGAATTCATGACATCTGGGAACAGTATGGCACTCTTCAACGCCTTTATCTCTTCCCTTTGTTTCAAACACAGATCCTTCAATTTCTCAACCTGCAAAATCAAGATTACTATGACACCGAGAAGTGATCAGAATTCAACTTTGGAACTCAATAACTTTCAAGCTACCTTTGGAAAGGCACAAGTTACTATTTCGCATCAATCCCACTTAGTTTTTTTGTGAATTCCATCGCGCCCCATTTCACAACATTACCAATTGCCTTCTCAATCTCCACATTATTACCGAGGGAAGACATTGGAATTGGACACTATGTTTTCGAGAAGGGGGGGAGCACTTCATCTCTTTTGAAACTAAGACGTAACGAGCCTATGAAGTTTGACAACTAACGACAACTACATAATAACATGTATAGAAACACAGAACAGACACTTTTTTTTTTTTTTTGATAGCCAGGTGTCCGGGCCAGCTTTCGCACACCTCGACTAATCCTGGGAGACCAATCCCACCGTCCACTAGCGGGGGCCCATTTAAAGCCAGAGCAAAGCTCTGTATGGACTGGCCCCAAAGGAATTGATAGCACCTAAGAGGTTTCAAACCTGAGACCTTAGAAGGGAGCAAACCCCTAAGTTCCAAGCCAACCCCTTGGGGTTGGAATAGACACTCTTACCAGTAATCAGATCCTTCCTAATTAACACTAAAATTGGAGCATTTGTTGGTTCACTTTCACTCACTTCTAAAGTGAGTGAACATAACCCACCTTTTGACTGGGGCCACACCTGATTCCATTTTAATGATCGAAGGCATTGTTCATTGATTTTATAATGACTTTGGAAAAGCAATTCAATTGAGAATCGTTGAGTGTTTCATGGTAAAAAATTCTCAACCAAGACAAGTATTATCCGATCAAACACTTAAAATTATGGGATTTTGAGCTAATTGTTAAGAAGAAATGCTAAAAAGCCAAGTTTTACAAAATTACAGTTTCTACCATCCATGTGGAACCCCATGTAAGATCTACACAGCGTGGTAATGTTCACCCACTTAATAGGTGGGTGAACAAAATAGCTCTTAAACCATTCTTACAGCTAACATTTATAGCAAATTAAAAATAAATCAATTTCAATCTTTTTGGCGAAACAGGTTACCTAAAGAAGGAAACAATTAATTATCAATTCTGCTGCCAATTAAAACACTACTTCAATCTTTCTAGCAAGTCCCAACATAAAACACTTGCATTTCAAACATCAAAATTTAGGTGGAGTATCAAGAGCTATACTCTACACACAAATCAGATGGGTAATGTTCACCCAAATACATAAACCATTTTTATAGCCTACACTTTATAGCAAATTCAATATAAATCAAGTTCAATTTTTTGGGAAAAACAGGTAATGAGGTAACCCTTAATTATCAATATTTCAGCCAATTGTAACACAATCAAAGCTTCAATTTTTCTTCCTATTACCTACATAAGAAAGGGAGTATCAAGAACTGTACTGTATACATACAAATCAGCTGGGTAATGTTCACCCAAACTAGCACATTTACCATTTATAGCAAATTCAAAATAAATCAAGTTCAATTTTTTTTTGAAGAAACAGGTTATCTAAAGAGGGTAACACTTAATTAACAATTACCAATTTGGCAGCCAATTGTAACACACTCCCAAAACTTCAATTTTTTCTACCAAGTTCCAAACACAACACAATTTCATTTTCCATCGAACAATGATACATACACACCCTCTCTGCCACTCTACCACACCCCCTCTCACATGTGGGGGGACCCACCTCACATGTGAGAGGGGGTGTGGCAGAATGTGGTAGAGGGGGTGTGGCAAAGTGTGGTAGAGAGGGTGTGTCGGTATCTTTTTTGTTTTCGATACATCAAATTTTCACAGTTTTATCAAGAACTCCACCGTATCCATACACACACACACCTACATATACATACATTCGTCATTCAGATGAGTATATTACCTCTCTGTTTTTCTCCTCAACAGTCAACTTGAGCTCGGTGATTTCAAGCTCCTGCTCTTTACACTGCCCCAAAAGCTCTCTCTCACTCCTAAGCACCATAGCCAAACTCCTCGTATTCGCCTTCACCTCCGTCAACGCCTTCTTCTCACTCCCATTCCCCTTCGCACCACCACTAAACAACTTCCTATGCAACCCCGCGAAACTCGACTCTTTCCTCCCGGCCCCGACCACCTTCTTCAAATTCTCGGCTATCATTTCCCCCGGTATCACCAAATTATTAATGTTCCCCGCCTTTTTCGGCTTCGCCACCAGCTTCCTCACCATCGCGCTCAAATTCTGCTCGTTCTTCTTCGGCTTCACCGTAGCAATGGCCGATGAAGGTTGGGTCGGGCGGGACGTGGGACCGGTGATTAGGCGTTTGAGGGAGGATTTGTTGGGTTTGGTTAGGTCGGTTGAGGATGAGGATTGGGTGGAGGAGCGAGAGTCGAAGGAGGAGGTGGTGGTGGTGGTGGTGTATCGTGAAACGGCGAATCTGGTTGAAGCCATGGTGGGTTCCGAGTGATTGATGAGAGAGAGAGAGAGAGAGAGAGAGATTTGAGTTGGGAATTTAGCAGAGAAGAAGGAACATTTGTTCTAGATTCTAGGGTTTGTCGGAAATCTGGGACGATAAAAGGGGACGCGTGACACGTAGAGATTGGCTGGTGATGGTGTTATTTTGGCGCTGTCTGAATTTGAATTTTCGCGTGAGAGGCGCGCGATGTTTACGAACAACACTGGTTTGCAGAGCCCAACTAGTGTCCACCATTTCGTACTACTCCCTCCGTCCGGATTTGTTGGTCCACAAACATACTTTTTCAAGTTCGAAAATGTTTGTCCATTTTCAAAAGTTAAAGGCTAAAATATGGAAAAGTTACACAAAAAGTAGTGGAGAAAAAGTAATGGAAAAAAAGTTGAAATCTCCAAAACGGACCAACAAATCCGGACGGAGAGTATTTCAGTTTCACACATTAATAATTCAAGTTGCAATACGCATGGACAGTGCATCTTAACCGTCTGTGCGTGTTTTCGACGGTCTTGATTTAAAAAAAACTCTTCCATGTACATGTGTGTCAATGTGTGTGCATACGCATAGCCGGGTTGATTTGGATATCAGTATTAAAAAAAAAAACTCTTCCATGTACATGTGTGTGTACGTACGCATTGCCGGGTTGATTTGGATATCGGTAAAAACTTAAATAATTCATTTAATTTTTGTCGTTGCGAATTCATGGACTAAAATCGATCAAACTCTTACTGATGTCTAAATAAGCAATTTTTTTACGAGGACTACTGAAAGCGTGTCTTAAATAAATTGAATGGCTCTGATTATTTTAATGTGACTACGAGGTGGGTCTCACACAATCTTATTTACTTTTAGGGTACCCATAGTTTTTTAGTGTTATAAATGTCTCTAGTTGTTACTGAAATTGCAAA
The DNA here is from genome assembly GCA_963854785.1 of Vaccinium vitis-idaea. NCBI lineage: Eukaryota > Viridiplantae > Streptophyta > Magnoliopsida > Ericales > Ericaceae > Vaccinium > Vaccinium vitis-idaea. Next base: position 30,500,379 of record OY978221.1, on the reverse strand, counting down.
TGTACCTATCGTACTTCTGATACGACAAGTTTCTTTTTCTTGACGGTAAAGATCATTCCAACCATAACAAAAATAAACGAGTTATGCTACGGTGACTATATTTGGATATCATGTACTGTGTCATTATTGTGTTACAGTGGAACATGTTACATGACATATGGGGCATATTTTAGTAATTTCAACAGTACAATAGTGACACATCACATAGTACCCAAAAGTAGTCACTAAAGTTAGAGAAACAAAATAAAGCTGCAATAAAAAAAACCAAAATAAAGCTGCAATAACAAAAATACAAATAAAAAAAGGTCCCATCAATCCGCTCATCGAGGTAGGTGGAGTAAATATAGACACTCTAATTGGCATTGCAACCATTCAAGCTCCCACCTAGGAAGAATAAACCTGATGTTAAAATGATTCTCGTGTATGCTTGGGTTCTTAGCATAGACCCTTTGTTTAGACTTCGTAACATGTGGAGTAGATGAATACCAGACCATATCAAACCATGCTTAACCTTTAGAAGTGTGTGAAATGAACATTAGAAAAACAAGCCCCAGGTAGGAGTGGCGGACGCCACACAGGTTCAATCGGCTGCTACATGTACTATCAGCCACTACTCAATCTTTAATTTCGGCCCATACAGGTTCAGTCTGCTGCTACATGCACTATCGGCCGCTACTCCTACTAGCAATTACTGTTCAAATTTCAAAAAACATTCCAAAAGTGCAGATGACAGGGAAAACCTTCTTTAATTGATTCAGCCGGCCCTAATTTGAGCATCTAGTGTTTAGCAAGCAAACGATGGAAGATCTTTGGGAAACGCTAAAAATCTACGACGTTGATTCGAATGCTTATCTGGCAACCAAATAGGAGCAAAACCATCAATAAGAGAAAATAATGGAAAATTTGAGCGAAATGCTGGAAACCTATGACGTTGATTCGAATGCTTATCTGGCAACCCAATAGGAGCAAAACCATTACAAATGGAAAACAATTGAAAATTTGAGCGTAATGCTAAAAATCTATGATGTTGATTCGAATAATACACGACGTTGATTCAAATGCTTATCTTGCAACCTAATAGGAGCAAAACCATCACTATAAAAATATTTTGTTATCTTACATTCTTCACAACTGCAAATTAATTTAAACACCCCATGAGTCTCACAATATCTAACTTTATTTCATCATAACTGAATTCAATGTTTTTATTATCAGTTTTTTATGTATTTGCATGAAGATAGTATTAATTTTATTGTTTCATTTTATTATACCTATTTAGAAAAAAAATTCAGTCTAAAAGTTTTTTTTCGTCTTCACAATACTTGATTAAAAAAAGCCCAATTGAGCACGAGAACGGCACGACACGGGAATGAATACGGCACGGAGTCAGGCGTGCCCGTGGACTAGGCAGAGCTGAGCATATTTTAAATGTGGCACCCCCTCCTCAAACATTTGATTCGGAGTCGCCACCTTGGTTTAAGGTTCGCCACCCAAGGAACCGAACTTGAATGAATTCTGTGCATTTTTTGAAAAATATTTTGATTTTACCGATCCATCATAACCATAATATCTTAGGTTCGGGAGCTAGGTTACGAAAAGAGAAGGGTTTTATGGCACCCCTCTCGCCCGACACGAGGGTTGGTCTCTATTTGGTATTCGTAGGATTTCAAGACATCTATTTCATAACTTTATTCACATGAGGAGAGAAGGAAAGCAATACATGAAGGTTGGAATCGATATCACATTAAATGTAGGCATGGGCAAAATGTAATGAAGTGGCAATTTATGATAACAAAATGGCATGAAACCACAAAATATTGAATAAAATAAGAAACTGCCAAATAATACTTATATGAGCGCCCAACTATGTACTTGAGCGCTTGAAAACTAGTTTTGAGCACTCAAGAACTGGTCTTGATCGCTCAATACCATTCTAGGTATTAAGATTTTGAACCTCAAATTTGTTTGCAACAAAGGCCAATGGGGGCTCAAGTTCACTATAGGGAACTTGCTTGAGCCCTATGGCTCCCCTCAAGGTGTCAAAACAGTATGTTAGGCAAGGTTTTCTACTTTCCTTTTAGCTTGAAATAATGCTCCTTCGCTTGATAAACAATATTGTTGCTTGAAGATGATTTCAAGTTGGTGTTTTGATTTAAAGAACTTGATTTTGAAGTAAATAGGTGTAGGATAGGTTCTTGGTTAGTCAAATAAATTCAACTTGGAGAGGCAAACAATAACTAATGGTTAAGCAAGAAATAAGAGTGTGTAAAGGGGTGAAAGATTAGGCCAAATACAAAAAGAGAGAAGGCAGCAGTATTCAGTCCTCTCCCTTTTGGATCATCATCATCCTTATGTCACAGCTCTAGGAGAAGATGGGTTCGCGAGTACTGGCAAGAACAATGTTCTTGATTCCAGAGCTCTGAATCAATTCCTCTCTCTAGGTTTCCCGTGCCTTGGGGATGAATCCATCCATATGGAAATTTGTGAAGGAATGTCTCATATTTATAGGGATCTGCACCCAATCATTGGGCTGCAGATATTCTCCTTATAATATGATGACACGTACTCTCTCCGTATACCTGGGCAACGTGGGTGACGTCACTGGCCATTAGGAAGATTCCGCTGGCTTATCCAGTGCACGTCATTCCATTGCAACGGTCCCTAATCCTTTAAAGCCACCAAACCACTTGTATCTCCCTTATTCCCGCTGTGCTAGGCATGGTCGCGAGCCCTTTAGCTCGCGCCAACACCTTACTCGAGACTTATAATGACTTCCCTACCCCTGCCTTATAGCCAGGTGCAGTCACGAGTTGGATATGTATGTACGTGTAAGCATTAGCTTTTTCCTGTCGTGCCAATTCCCTTTTCAGGAGGGGTCGCAACGAGTGAATCCCCATTAAATGAGGCTCCCTTGTTCAGGGTATCCCTTACTTAGGATATTCGCAATTCCTTTGTGTTCTTCCGCAATGGTATCCTATTCGCGGTGGGGTTTTGCCCCAGCCATTGACTTTAGTCAATATCTGACGTGTCTACTATGGTTTTTCTTTCCACGTGGCGAGTTAGTATGGGTTGGTCAACTATCCATTCATCATACGCGCTGATCTCACCCACAATAAGCTAACGCTTGGAGTTTATAGAGGCTTTTTTAAGTTTTTGTAGGCTTTTGGAGGAGTTTCTCTCTCTAAAATGGAGAATTTTTCTGAGTAATGAGGTTGGTATGTAGTGTAAGAGTGTGGAGTGGGGTGTAGAGAGCAAGATTAGGTCTAAAATGTGGAGGTAGAGAGTGTAAGGTAAAATGCAGTGGAGTGGAGAAGGATATATATAGGGTGAGTGAGTGGAGGAGTGATGATGGGTCAAAGTTGATGATGGGGGAGCATAGGAGTGTTTGCTCCGGTCAAGGGCGTAAAAGAATCCCATCATGGCCGGATGAAGATGCTCTGAAAAGTTCTGACGTGTGCAAACGACTTGAGCGCTCAAGTTTGAGTGAATCTTGACTTGAGTGCTCAAAAATGGACTTTACCCTCAAAAGTGGATTGAGTGCTCAAAAATGGACTTGAGCGCTCAGAAATGGATTTGAGCACTCAGGTTTGACTGGAGGTTTGACCCAAGCACTCATGTTTGACAACAAAAGCAGACCAAACTTTATAGGTACTTTATAGGGCTACATTGGGTGCTACCAAACTTCGTTTTGTGCGTAGTTTGAAGCATTGGGAAGCTGGTTGAGTCTTCTAACCCAAGTGGTTTGAACCCAAGATATTTTGTACATTAATGGATGTGACCATTTTACCCTCAGAAGATCGAAAAACAGGTCATTTTAATAAAACACTCACATCTCCCTCATTTTAAAATGGATTGAGACATATCATATATCGAGAAAAAGGATTTTTGAATGTACTAGAAAATAGTGCATGCTAAGGTTTGTTTTGAAAAGTATAAGGAGCAACGTTCTTAGCCTCCATGGATGTTTCGATCTATTTCATCATTGGGACCTACCGGTCACTGCTCAAAGACGTTTAGGGGGTCCAAATTAGGGTGTTTACACTAAAACTGGCCGGCATGGCATGACACGACTAATAAATGGGCTGGGATAGGCATGGAATGAAGCACATTGTGCACGAAACTAGACGAGCTGAATCGGCACGACACCACACATTTGACACCTCTAGGTGGCGATCAACTTTGAGTTATTTTTTCCAAAAATTAGCTAGTATCACAGCTGTAAAATCTATTTTTATAAAACTACATCGCATTTATATATAACTTGGATATCTAGACCAGTTTTTCCCAAATAAAACAAGAAAACCCACCACGGTCGAAATCCCAAGCGCGACATAATATATTATGCCGAAAACGTCAATTTAGCAAGACCAAAGAAGAATCTAACGTTACGTTATTGATTTGGAAGGTTACTTACACCTTCATAATCATGTTTAGCAAGAAAATGATGGAAAACCGGAGCGAAATTCTAAAGATCTACGACATTAATTCGAATGCTTATCTGACAACCCAATAGGATCAGAACCATCACTAAGGGAAAACAATGGAAAATCTAAATGAAATACTAAAAATCTACGATGTGGATTCGAATACTTATCTCGCAACCTGATAGGAGCAAAACATCACTAATGGGAAACAATTGAAAGTCTGACCAAAATGCTAAATAATTTACAACGTTGATTCAAATGCTTATCTGGCATTCTAATAGGAGCAAAACGGCTTATTTACCTTTTTAGTCCCCAAAGTATTCGCGAAATGTCAATTTGGTCCCCAATATTCAAATCGTGTCTATCGAGTCCCCAATGTTCACAATGTGTGTTTAAATGGTCCCTGCGTCTAACTCCGTCCGTCTTCTCCGTCAAATGCAGGGGTAATTTCGAAACTAAAATGAGACTCGATCAATATTTTGGAGATCGAAAAGGTTAATAAGCCCAACATATAGCTATTGATATAATTTAGGATGCTCATTTGTTTCTACCTCTCCCATCATGGGACTGACAATTCAAATTGTCATTTTATTAATAATTATAAGAAATATCACTTGCACCATTGGAGCAACATTGTTGTAGGATAACAATTTGGCACTATTCGTTAGGGGTGGCACACCGGCCCGGTGGCCTGCCCAGCCCACCCAACACAACCCAATTTTTTTAGGGTTTGGGATATATATTTAGGCTTATAGGGTTGGGCCGGGTTCATATTTTAAGCCCAATTAGTTAATGAGATGGGTTTGGGAAAATCCTCAAGGCCCAGCCCGGCCCGGCCCGACCCGAATATAATTTTTTTGCATGTCAAGCTTTATGAATATTGGAGAGTTTCACTTTTTGATCACTTTTATTGCCTTTTGAGAGACAATTTAATTATTGAAGCATAATATTTTATGGGTTTATTTTTAATAGTATTGCGAGAACATAAAACTTTAAGTATTTCGAATTGTGAATTCTAATTTGTGATCATTGTAGTTGATTTATTTATGCTTGTGATATCACGCTTTAGAAAAATAAATGGGCTTGTTGGGCGGGTATGAGAAATAAAACTTTAATTGGACTGGGTTTGGGAATATAAAATGAAGCCCTATTCTTAATGGGCCGGGTTTGGGCATGCACAACTCTCGTTAGTATCTAGTATAAGCCCGGCCCGGCCCGAAGTATGTGCACCCCTACTATTCGTTGCTATATTATAGTAAGGCCTATCCAAATAGCGACTCCATCATTGAAGATCCTCTAAGAGCATCTCCAATAGCATACTATAGGTATTGTTATATCTCTATTATAACATGAAGCTCTAAATTCCTTCTGAAATGGTGAGGTAAAACACATGCTATATTTACCTATAGCTATAGGTTATGTCATATACCTTCCGTCCCAATTTTTTTGTCCACTTGTACTAGTCACGGCACTTTAAAATTTGATTGGCTGTGTTCGTTTCCCAGTTTTAGCTTAGTTTTAGTTTTGATGACATCATCATTACCCTCATTTCTCTCTCTATCTCTCTCCACTCATTACACCTTTTTACATCATCAAAACTAAACTAAACTACCAAGGCTATGTTCGGTTGAGTAGTTTAGTTTAGTTTTGATGATGTAAGCAGGTGTAATAAGTGGAGAGAGATAGAGAGAAAAGTGAAAAAGGTGATGATGTAATCAAAACTGGAATAGTGCCAAACTGGGGGGAAAACCCCCAAACGAACAGGGCCCAAATGAACACAACCATTATATTTTTAAAGGTATAACGTTATGTATATGCAGTATGAATCTTGTTTACTAGTTCTAGATGAGTTTTATTTAACAAAGTTTTGAAAATTGTACAAAAACATTTTAGATTGAAAAGTGGCACACGTGCACGTAAATAAACAATAAATTCGGGATGGAGGGAGTATATAGCACAAGATATAACCATGGTTATAATTTAGCATGCCTCATTATGTCTATCTCTCTCATTATGAGACCATATAAACAATTCAAATTGACATTTTTTGAAAAAACAAAAGAAATAGAATTTGCACCATTAGAGCAACATTGTTACATTGTAATAACAATTTGATACTATTAATGGATTTTGACTTTTGATGACCATTCTATCTTTAACATTTTTAATTATTTATAAACCAATCCAACATTTATTGCTCTACCTTATATAAATATCCTTGTCAACCTCCCACACAAAATAAACCCTATTGGCTAATGTATTGAAGCGACACTCATGGACTACAAAAAAAAAAAATGCTATAACAAGCGATCAATTTGAATCTGCATATTATGGATGTTAGCGCGTAATACTCAAACTATTTTTTAATAGTTTCAAAGAAAATAATTTTGTATATGTTTATATAAGGATTCATAATAGTAAAGGCATTATGATCAAATGTTCACCCACAATCCAATAATTTCATATTACTTCCAAACACTTCATAGAACAATAATTCATTTGTCACATTTTTACTAAAGACTTTTACAAATTCAAATTATAAATTATTACTATAATCTCAAACTGTACTATTTCTAATTTAGAATCTATAATCCATTAAAATAATATGTGTTGACCACCAAATAGAAAAGCTTATACAACACCGCTAACTTATTGGGAATTGACCGCAAAGACGCCACCAATATGGATTTTTCACCTTAGAAAGGTACTAGTAAAACAATTCGAATCCAAATATCAAATTATCGAAATGTCTTATCTGGATTTTGGGCATTCCCTTGGTCTTTGCCTTTTAATGTTAGTTTAGTTGGTCAAATCAAATTTGCCTTGGAAACTCAATAATTGCGGCCTTGTTCGTTTGGTAGTTTTAGTTTAGTTTTGATGATGTCAAAAGGTGTAATGAGTGGAGAGAGATAGAGAGAGAAATGAGAGAAATGATGATGTCATCAAAACTAAAACTAAAACTAAACTGGGAAACGAACAGGGCCTCAATGTCTTATCTGGATTATGGGCATTCTCTTGGTCTTTGCCCTTTAAAGTTTAGTTGTTGAAATCAAATTTTCCTTGGAAACTCTATAATTGCTCAATTTCTTATCTGGATTTGGGCAATCTCTTGGTCTTTGCTCTTTAATGTTAGTTTCGTTGTTCAAATCAAATTTACCTTGGTAACTCAATAATTGCTCTAAAATATAATTGAGTTTTCAATTATTTGTCTTTCAAATTAACCTGAACTGAGCTGAGTTGATCGTAGATGGATGTAACTTTACATATTTTTTAAAAAATGAATCAATTATGTAATAGGTCCATTTGGTTCACTTGCTTATTTCTTTCAAATTAATAATTCCAAAATAAGAAAAGTGCGCACACTTAAAATAAAGAGCATAAAAAATACTATAAGCAAATAAAAGTGGTACTAAAAGAATCCGTTGTCTATATAAAAATTAGTGCCGGGCACAAGTTTCGCACTTGTTTAATATCGGCTACAAAATATTTTAAAAAATTTGTCATTTTGAATATGCAATACGGTCACGTGAACTATAAAATGTGCCGGTGTTATTGATAATACGCGGTGTCGCAGTACAACTGTGTAGTGCACAAATTTGGAACAAATATTATGCAATACGCAGGATGGAAGTTACTCTTGCAAGGAAAAAAAAAAACCTCTAATATTATATAGGAAAAAATTTTCAATTTTTTTTTATAAATTATATAGGCTCGCCCCTGCGTACTGGAATTATTGGCTCCGTTTCTAGCCATACAGTCAAATCAACTATAAAATGTGCAGGTGTTATCGATAATATGCGGTACTGCACCACAACCGTATAGTGCAGCACTGAGCTGTTGATCTCAGTAATCAACAACTCAGATTTTATCTCGGAATGGACGGCTCGGATTGTGCAATTGCCGAGATAAAATCGAGCCGTTGATTGCGAAATCAACGGCTCGGATGCTACACTACAACCTTATAGTGTAGCACCACACTACAGGATCCCCAATTCCCTTCGAAGTTATTGTCAATGTTGTACAACACTGGAGTGTGGCACCGCACTACAGAATCCCCATTTCCTTCGACATTATTGACAATCTGACAACACATCTGGTTGGTTGCCACTTGCATTTCAGAAAGTCTAGATACCCAGAAAGTGTCCAAAATTTGAACTTTTTTTTTTGAACTGGAGTCCAAAATTTGAACTTTAATAGTCTAGATTCTGGGCAAGTGAATCTGAACCATTAAAATTTAAATTCTGGATATTTTCTGGATATCCATTTTGAGCATGGAGCAGTGATGGTTTCCCGTAGCAAGGTCCCGGTGTTTGCTAGGTTCCCAAAAATTGTCATGAAGACTAATGCTACTGTCATTTTCCAATACGTGGACGAGACCAAAATCAGTCTTTTCTAGGTAGAGTATTCCAAAGAAAAAATTTATAAGTATAGAAGAAAAGTCCGCCAGTCAACACCACAGAGACCTTTCAAATGCAAAGCAAAACGAAACATCATACGAGAAAATCTTGACAGGGATTGCTCAGTTTTTTCCAACTTTGGAAAAAAATCAGTTCAAAAAAATCTGGGTCTTTATGATTTATCCTAATTCGTTCGATTTCTAGGGTTTGTACTACCCTGCACTCACTCAAAAACAAGTATTTATACGCATACACACCACCCGAGTTTAGAAGACTGGAATTTGGGACTGGAATTTGGGTTTCAATAAGCGTACAGATACAGAGTATTATATATACGTATATACCCACATTTTGCAGGTGTTCGTAAGGTCTCTCAACTTAAGAGAGGAATGGGTCGCTCCCGTGGAAATTTTCATGCTGATGAAGATCCAAGCCAGAGGTTCTAAATACTCTGAATTTCATTCAAATTTTGCTTTAGCATATTCTGTGATACAAAAGTGTATGTGGGTATCGAAATGTGTGATTGTTTATGTGGCTGTGCGTGCATTTGTTTTGATGGTCAGTCAGAACTTCTTGCACCTTTACTTTGCCAATTTGTTTTGTGATACAATTACCAAATGCATGATTGTTTATGTACAAGCATATTCTCATTTTTTTGTTTTACAAATTGGGAAATGTATGATTGCTTATGTAGCTGGGTATTCACTTGTTTTGATAGTCAATTTGAAATTCATGCACTTTTTCTTCTCATTTTCTGGAGACAAATGAGTTATGTATTCTACATTTATCTACACATATGATTGTATATGTCGCTATGTGTTGAATTTATTGATTTTCAGTAATTGCTCCTGAAGGTGTTGCATTTAGACTATTAGTGACAATGGAAAGCATTTGCCCCTTCCTAATCCTTCAATCTGAAATTTCAGAAATTTTACTTTCACATACCGTGGGATGCAAAATGTCAATATGTTTATCAACATGTGTTTATGGTACATGTGGCTATGTAAACATTTGTGTAAATGGTCTTTTCATTATTGCTCCTCCGTGTGGGAAATTTTGACTCTTACGAATTCCGTGCTGGAGGTATGAATTGCCTGTATAACAGAGTTTGAGTTGGAATCTCGCAGATAGTGCACTTAGATTGCAGTTAAGTACTGGACTTGAAGCCAGGTTATATGTTGTATTGGCCAGTGTAATAGAAATATAAGTTTGGATTATCAAGATGTTTCAGAAATTCATTCTGCAAGTATCTTTCAGATGGGACCTAAATTTTGGGCTTGGGGTATAGTTAACTCATTGCTTCTGCAACTAAATGTCCGAGATAAGAGGTAGTGTAGGTGTTGAAGGCAACTCTGGCTATAAACATTGACATAATTAGTCTTCATTGGCCAAAGTAGAGGTAAGATTTATTGTCGTTATATTTCTTGTGTATTCTAGGGTTCAGAGTTACATGTTTTGGTATTGTGAGTGAGGAAGTAATAGTTTGAACACACGATTTTTTCATTTTCTTGTTTTCTTTTGTCTGCTTCCCTACTTCGTACGAGGGTGCCCCATTGTTGGCATTTTCCTGTAATCCGTTTACTAAGGTTTTCCTACTCTGTGTCTATTGCATTCATCTCTTTCATGTTTGAGATTCCAAATGCATCTTTCCTTATCCTGTATATTTTTGGTGTAATGGTCCTTCTTACTACTGTTGTGTGGGCACTTTATGCTACTTTTGTCTAAAGAGTCATTTCTGCGACACAGGTCAAGGAGAAAAAAGAATGCCTCAATTGGAGAAAATTTGGAATCCACAGTAACAGGTACTTTTTGAATTTTCTGATAGAAGACGGTAAACTAAGGATTGGTGCTCATGCCACATGGTCAATTGAGGATCTGTAATGGAGGTGGCTCTTGATATAAATGTTTTTAGTATGGTTAGTTGGGTGAAAATTCCAACAGAGTATTTTGGACAGTGATGCAACACTAGAATAATAATGCAGTTAATACAACAGTGTGCAAAATGGGAACACTTCTATCATGTGATGCGTCCTACAAAATGCTTTTCTCTTTAAGTCTGTATCACTCTATAATCGAGTATCGTTTAGAAATTTCCCTTAATCCTTAGTTCCCTGTTATAAAAATTTTAATTTTTAATGAGTCAGGCCAAGGAACAGGTGAAGGGAAAAAGGCTTTGTACCATTGCAACTACTGCAACAAAGATATTACAGGGAAAATACGTATCAAGTGTGCAATGTGCCCTGATTTCGACCTGTGTGTAGAGTGCTTTTCTGTTGGTGCTGAAGTGACTCCTCATAAAAGCAATCACCCTTACAGGGTTATGGTTAGTAAGATAACTCTAATTTCTTTTGACACCTTGTTAATTTGTGAAGTTATGCCATGGACCTGAGCTTTAAATGTTAGCCTTCCTCCACACTGAAGCAGAATAGGGTCAGATGCTCAGATCATATTCGTCTGGGGAAGAAATATGTCTGCGCCTTGGGTTGAGAAGGAATAAACAGTAAGATCGCACTAACCTTATGTATTGAATTTGGACAGGACAATTTATCTTTCCCTCTAATCTGTCCAGACTGGAATGCTGATGAAGAAATTTTGCTTCTGGAGGTGGCTTTCATTTCTTTAATCCTCTATTGCATGTTTGACGCGTCCTTCTTGAATAACACATCACGTCATTCAGTTTCATGGTTTGATTGCTCACTTGTAGTTACAATTTTCTTTTCTTTTTGGGCTGGTGGTGGTATCTTTTATTTAGGGGATTGAAATGTATGGTATGGGAAATTGGGCGGAGGTTGCTGAGCATGTTGGGACAAAGAGTAAACAACAATGTATTGAACATTATGAGGCTACCTACATGAACTCACCATACTTCCCTCTGCCGGTATGAAAATCAAGTGGTAAATTATTTGCGGGATACTGATTTTGAATATCCCAAACTTATATTCAAGAGGCTCTTGTAGGACATGACTCATGTTGTGGGGAAAAACCGGAAGGAACTCCTTGCTATGGCAAAAGGGCAAGGCGAAGAAAAGAAAGGTTGGTGATTATATTGCTTATTATCTTCATTCCTTCTGGTTCTATTTTCTGATTGGCTTATGTAGTGGGACCTGCTAAATTTCGATTTGGCAAATACCCTTGTCGACTTGTCGTATATTTTGAGTGGCTACCTAGCTCGCTGAATTTTACACCAATGTCTCATGACCTCACAGAGGACTAATCTTTTAGGAGTTACATGTTATATGAGGAAGTTTGTCTAAGTAAATGAGAGTTTTAGCTTGGCCAACGTTTATTTCTGTCGTGAGCTTAATTTATTTGTCTCTTTGTGTGTTGTTTTGTTTTGCATCCGAGGTAATTGCACAGTTGATGAATTGGCAACTCCTACTTATTTATCATGCTTCCTCATGTAGGCTCTTCTTTGCAATGATTTTTCCTATTGTCAATTCTTTGTGGCTTTGACAGGACTTTCCTCACTTGGGGAGCTCAACTTGAAGGAAGAATCTCTATTTTCTCCCCCTAGAATCAAGTATCAACATCATTTTCCTCTATAGATTTGTTTTCTTGAATTTTGACGTACTTCTGATTCAAATTATTTTGCCTGTAATCAGGATTGAAGAATCAACGAAAAATGGTTCTTCAGGTCGGTTACTATCTGGGAATGCGGGTAAGTCAAATACTTTTTCAGCGATTTGTGTTATAATCAATTTGAGACAACTTATTGGTGTATTAGGGGCATGGATGGTTTTTTTTATTCACTGCAAACAGAATCCAGGGCCTTCCTAACCACACAAATGTTACAGGATCAATTGACATTAAAAAGGCATCCAACATGCCACAGGTCAAGAATAGCCCCAGTTCTGTAAAAGTGGAAGGTCTGATATCTGATGCTTTTCTTTTTCTAGATTCTACACGAAGTTTCAAAACAATTCCAGTTCAATTTAAAAATTTATTAGTTTGTCATTGGCAGATCATCTGTCAGACAGGAATTTTGGGGACAAGAAACCTAAACCTTCGAAGGATGAGGGCCCTTCTTTGATGGAGTTGAGCGGCTTTAATGCCAAAAGGCAGGAATTTGATGTGGAATATGATAATGAAGCTGAGCAATTACTTGCTGATATGGAATTCAAGGATAGCGACACTGAAGAGGAGCGTGAGCTGAAGTTAAGAGTCATTCGTATCTATAACAAGAGGTATGTAGTTGCAATAAACTGTTCTTTCACTTGGGTGGGATATAGCTAGACCTTATATCAAGGGATGCATTGATTATAAGGCCACCACGAGTTAGTTACGTAATCTGTAGTGCAAAACCCAAAACAAGAACTTTAGCAACTATGTTTGTAAATGGCCGATTATGGTCTCTCAATATAGTTTCAATACCAAACGATGTTGCTTGGACCAGTGGTAAATTTTTTAAGGTTTGCTTGTGATTGGCATGTGAATTTCGAGGATGGTTTTATTTTGTGTAGCTCATGGTTATAATTTGATTTACTGTAGTATGAACCTTAAGAATACGAGCTGTACCAACGTCATGACTGGTTTCAGTCATAAAAATATTTAGTTCATTAGAGAGAATATGTACATTTTGACTTGTCTTTTTTTGGTGACTGTTTAGACTGGTATCCTGATTGTCTAGGTGTTCTACCTTCTCTCCCCTTCTTATTTATGCCTTTTTTTTTGGTATGGGTTCATGGTTCAAATAAATAATCGGAAGGCTTGATGAGAGGCAGCGTAGAAAGGATTTCATCTTAGAAAGAAAATTGCTCGAACCAAATCCTTTTGAGAACGACTTATCTCCTGAAGAGAAGGCCATATGTCGCCGTTATGATGTCTTCATGCGTTTTCATTCCAAAGAGGAGCATGATGACTTGCTCAAGACTATTGTTCAGGAGCATCGAACTTTGAAAAGGATTCAAGAACTTAAGGTATGATTCAATCTTCGCTCTGGAATTCTTTATAATACCACTAATCCTCTAGGGCAAACTGTTCATAGTTTCTTCTGTTTACTTCTGCTGTTGAAAACTTGAAACACAGATAATAATAGCATTGCTATTGGGTTTGGTTTTATTTCTATTGGTCGGTTTTGAGATACTGATTTATGCATGGATTACTTTGTAAGTCACCATCACTTTTGACCATCAAATTTTGGTTGCTGAAGTCATTGATAACTCCCACAATTTCATCTCAAACAACCCTTCCTTGTGTGGCCTACTTGCCTAGTCTTTGTTTATCTGGAGGCTTTAACAAGCTGAATTATAGTATTCTTTTTATCGAGCATTGCTCTTTGGATAGAAATATATGCTTCTTTCTGATGAAAACTTTAAGCTAATCTTTCAGGAAGCCCGGGCCGCTGGTTGTCGGTCATCAGATGAAGCTCGGAGATACATTGAACAGAAAAGGAAGAGGGAGGCTGACGAAAATGCGCGCAGCGCAGAAAAAAATCCTCAGGCTGGTCCAAGCAGTCAAGGTGGTGTAAATGGACCCAAATTCTGCGAATCAGTTGGCAAGGACTCAAATTCGAGAACTACAGGATATGCTAATTCAACCTCTGCTGTTGAGTTACTGTCTGAATCTGTAAGTTTGCTGTTTCTCTTTCCTAATTTTTCATTTGTGAGGAGAACAGGCTGCCTGCTCTAATTTCTCCATGAGCCAACGATTTGTTTTGAAGTTGCAAGTGTTTTCATCATATGCACTGCATCTCTGCTCTTGGGTTTTTAAATTTATACAAAACCATGTCCTGGCTTCGTCCCTAGTTCTTGAAATAGTATCGGATATTTGTAGTCGGCTTCGCTATGCAGATAATACCAGTGTATGCTTAATTGTTGTTTTGTAGACTTGAGTTCACATATTAGGTCATAATCCATTTTCCCCCTCTTATCTTGGCAGGAGAAACAGCTATGCAAAGATATCAGGCTATCACCAACAGATTACCTAAAGATGCAAGAACTCATGTCTATCCAGATCATGAGTGGTTACATTGCAAAGAAATCCGATGCCTACTCATTCTTCAACAAAGTCGAACCGAGCAAAGTTGACAGAGTCTATGATATGCTTGTGAAAAAGGGGCTTGCGCAAGCATGAAGACTCCAACCGGTAGCACCATTTTTCTTTTGTAGATTTGGACCACAGCAGTACCTTTTTATTTTTTTGGTTGATTTGGACCACAGAAGTAACTTATTTTTGTTGATGCATTTTGTTCAGGAAAAAGGACTTGAGTTTCGAAATATTACATTTTTTTGGAAGAAAACCTTTTTCTGAATGTTCTGTTGTCTAATGAAAGTCTAATATGGAGATGGATTCCCAGCAGTTTAGGAGGAAACTGCACACTGAGCAGTTCGGCATTTTTTTGGCCAGGTGATGGGTTCAATTCAATGTTTCGAAATTGTTCACCTTGCAGAACTCGACGAGAAAATTAATCGGGCCACAAATCATAGAGATCGAGTTCAATTAGTAATTTATTGGATTACATTTATTTGGGGGAAAAAAAATGGACCAAGGACCCTGGATTAAACCCACTTTTTAAAATGAAATGCATATTTAAATTTATTCCGATCAGTTACTTGTTGCAATCCTATCACTATGATTTTTGACATGACCAATGTTATCGACGAGCTCTACAAGATGAACAATTCCGATTATGGAATTGAAGCCATCAACTGCCAAAAAATGCAAGTGTGGCAAAGTGTGTTTGATAGGAGCAAAGGACTAGAGTTCAAGACCTTGGGACTGCATTATGAAGCTTCCTATTTTGCCGATGAAAAAAAAATAAAGAATTATTTTAAGGTCCATTATAGCTCTTTGTAACATGTCTAGTTCACCTTTTAGTTTCATAACTCCTCTAATCCACATTTTTGCAATTTCTAAGGTGTAAGGTCCACTCTCCATTTTTAATAGACAAATGTACCCTTACATTATATTTAATACATAATATACTTTCATAGGGTACCCTAGGATTTTTAGGCATTTTCATAGGGTACTCTAGGGTTTAGGGTGCACTTTCCTATTATGGAGTTTTTAGTGGTTTAGACACTTTCATAGGGTACCCTAGGGTTTAGGGTGCACTTTCCTATTATGGAGTTTTTAGTGGTTTAGGCACTTTCATAGGGTACCCTAGGGTTTAGGGTGCACTTTCCTATTATAGGGTTTTTAGTGGTTTAGGCACTTTCATAGGGTACCCTAAGGTTTAGGCACTTTCATAGGGTACCCTAAGGTTTAGGCACTTTCAAAGGATATCCTAGGGTTTAGGCATTTTCATAGGGTACCCTAGGGTTTAGGGTGAACTTTCATAATTCTGTATTTGGCTTGCTTTAAGTTTAAACTTTCGGCAGTTTTTTTTAGAATAGTGATACAGACACACACACTCAACCACACACACTCACATGCGGTGGGATCCACTCCGGTGGATCCCACCGGAGGGTCCCACCGCATGTGAGTGTGTGTGTGGTTGTGTGTGGTTGAGTGTGTGTGTCACAATCATTTTCCTTTTTTTTAAAAAAAAAAAGAAAGAAGAAGAAAAGTACAAACTTTTCAGAACTATGACTAACGTGTCATATGCCAATTTGAAGCAATACAACAGCTCTTTGGCTACATCTCATCAGAACTTTTTTTTTTTTTTTTTTTGATAACCGAGGAACAGCCCTACAATAGGCCGCTAATTGGACCCATTGCACGACTCAAACCTCGGAGGGAGCTGACGCAACCCACACCAGTCATGGCCCCCCGCTTAGCACAGGTACTCACCCTGTGGGGAATTCAACACCTGACCAAAGGGACTACCCCTAAAATCAGGCACTCGCCCTAACCACTGGGGCAACCCCTGGGTGTGTCATCAGAACTTGTTAAAGTGCATTGTCGGCACCACATTCGGTGCCCAGTTTGGAAAGGGGTCTTTATGTCTTTTGACGCGCGTGTGGACTGGAAGCATTACAAACTGTTAGGGTGGACCCGCGCCTCCTAGAAATTGTTATCATGGACCTCCGGCCAACTAGCCCAAAAAAAAAAGGGCCAAAAAATGCCCAACTGACGAGGCCTGGAGGAATTGTACTTACAGTTATGAAAGGCAATGATGCATCAGACACATAGAGCTGTCTGATACATGTTGTCGGACGATTCCAAATACATCTATGTCGTCCACGTGGCCTCACTGTTCGAGATAGAGCATGTAGTCTCACCGTTTGATACATACATGGGGTCTCACTGTACATGTTGTGTAATGGCCGGCCTCAAACGCATTTGTGTCGTGTCGTGTCATAGCATTGTTCTTGTTGAGGTAGTGCAAGCGGTCTCACCGTTCGATACATGTGGTCTCACTGTTCGATACATGAAGTTCTATCAATCATGTTTACATGGCCGATTCAAGAGTTTGGAGTGCCCTAGGCCTGACCAAAAAATGTGTCCTAAGAGTATAACGCTTAATTTTTTTTCCAGAAACAATAACAATACGACAAAGCCATGACACTATAAAGTTCTACTAATCATTATATAATAACAAAAAAGTCAAAACACAAAGTCTCCAAATACATATATAACGCACGATTATCACTTAAATATTACTCGTGTTGCGTTTTTAGAAGAAAAAGTATCAATTACACTTGTATAATCCACCTCTTCTACCAAGTCATTTTATCATGGCATTGAAAAATGAATTCATCGGCAAAGAAAGTTCCATTATTATGGCATCAAAAAATGAAGCTATTACACTAAAAAAATGAAATCCATTGAGACAAATTCAAAGAGTATAAAGCTCTTCGACATATGACAAATCCATAAGTCAAATTAGTAAGAAACGGTAAATCTACAACTATGAAGATGAATTTTTTTCCTCTTTCCGGATTTTGAGAGAAATTGAAGCATTCTAATTTTCCTTTAACTTATCAATCACATAATCATTCTTCAATTAACTAATCATTTTTCAATTTAAAAAAAAAAAACCTTTGCCAGGATACAATACAGATTTTGATTTCGGGATACATTCAACATGGATTTTACACACAAAATCCATGTTGGGCCATTTTTTTAACTTATCTTTGGGCCTTTATTTTTTTTTTAGATTGTGCCACAATGGTTTGGGCTATTTTGTAACTAATAATGATTTTTTTTTCTTTATTTGGGTAAAGAAAGAGTCCTAGACTATCCCATTTGTAAAAAATGTTGGAGTGCCCAAAAAATTAGGCCTTGTGGACCTTGGACCTGGGCCGGCCCTGCATGTTTAGTGTCTTGGTTACATTTTTTTTTTTTCCTTCCTTAATAAAAAGTTGAGAGGGGGAGACTCCGCCATAGCATGTTTAGCCAATGAGCCAATAACCACCCATTTATGGAGCCAAGCTCATTGGGGTATCCTTTTGGAGTAACCCCTACCCATGGTAGTCTGTCACCAAAGCCCCTACCAAAGTTCACTAGACAGGTGGTGCCCAAGACACAACATGATCTGGTTCACGAGGACTACTACCCGCAAGCGGGATTCGAACTCGCGACCATATGCTTGGGGGGAGTTTCACCCACACACCACTTGCCATCTTGGCTACCACCAGAGGTGTGGTTAGTGCATGTCTTGGTTTCAGCTATATATGAATATGGTCACCATTTTTTGAACTGCTATGAATATGGTCACTAGATCCATAGTTTTCTTAGCAAAGACTTGTGCCCATGTACACACACAATGGACAACTATATATGTACGATGTACCAAACATTAGAACGAGACACTTCTTGCTTATCTACACTATCATTCCACAGAATCACGGGAGAACGGACGGCGACTCAAAATATATATTCGTTAGGGTTATTTGTCTTGTTACATTAACACATCATCAACAAGAAATAAGCAGATAGAATATTACCAACTACAACATTTGTTCGTGGCTGGCTAGGTTACTTAGTAGCAAGCGATAGAGGATACCGATAGAGGGTAACGAAAACTATTTGCGTACTGGAAAGAGAGGCTATCTCCGGGACTTAGAGCCTCTCCATTGTTAACAAGGCAATCGTTGAAGAAGATTCGCCTAAAAATGCGAGGATTGATTAGCCTCGCGGAGCTGAACCAACCGCAGGTCAGGTGAATGTTAGAGACGCTGCAACCGGTCACACATACGTTGAGGACTTGGACTGTGTAGGTTGGAATGCCATTTGGGAGAGGGTTTGTTGGTCCTTGGATGATGAATATGTTGTCCTTCGAGCATGTTCCGCCTATTCGGTTCATTGTGCCGCCACCATTATCACCACCACTGTCTCCGCCACCACCATTATCATCTAATTTGAAGTAAAAATTAATCAATGACCAACATTTTTTAAGTAAAAAATACAGTAAATTTCCTCCTAGAATTGTATCAATTTGAGAAAATTAATTTAGTAGTCCTTTAAGTTCTACATTTTTTCTTTTGAAATGAATATAGGTGAACCAGATTGTATGCATCTATAATTAAATAGGACCGTATGAAATTACATATGTAAAAATAGGGGTAATAATTTTATGAATTGTACATTTTTTCCAATTTTAATTAGTTAGAAATATATTTCACCCTTTTCCATTTTTTTTTTCATTTTTTTACACGGAGAAAGTTAGAATGCCTACCACTGAGCTATCACTCTGCTTGCAACCCTTTTTTAAATGTTCACCCATTGGTTAAATCACACATCTATGCATGCATCTCTTTGTACTGGGGCAGACTAGGGGTGCAAGCGGAGGTCTGGGCCGTGCACCTCCCAATTATGCCAATATTTCTACTATACTTTATATTTTTTTGTAAAAATTACGAAAAAATGTTTCCTCAAAATTACTAGTAGGATGTGTTTGGTTTGTAGTTTAATTTAGTTTTGATGATGTAAGTAGGTGTAATGAGTGGAGAGAGATAGAGAGAGAAATAAGGGAAATGATGATGTCAACAAAACCAAAACTAAAACAAAACTCTAAACCAAACAGGGCATATTATTAGTATATAAGGACTCTATTTTGTTGTTAATTTATAAATACATATAATTTGGTTCTCTGCGTCAAGATGTATTATATGCCGAGCTGGTCACCCATTTCCCAATGCATATTCCATTTGAGCACTTCTAATTAATATTGATTTATTAATTACTCTTTTTCCCAGGTTTTAATGCAAAATTTTCAACAGCAGAAAACAAAAATATCCGAAATAAAAGGAAAAAGGAATGAGTTGCATGCCTACCACCCACGTCCAATAGCTTCCTAGCAAAGCCAGACTTTGTAGCATTATTTCCCTTCGAAAAGACCAGTTCTTGAAATCCACCACCTCCATTTATTGTTTCTGATGACCAATAAATCCCCACAACTGCAATAATTAATGAAAAATATTGTAAATGGTGCAAAATTAATGAACCATAGACCGCGTGCATGCATGGTTTTAAAAAACTGCTGTAAAATTTTAATTCCACCACAAAAAATAAAAATGAAAAAGTTCACCAGAATGAGAAAAGCTCGCCAACTAGAACAACTTTTGGACGGAAAAACAAATTAAACAAACGTCGTATCTACCCGAAAACACGGGTGCCAATATAGTTGGGATATTATCCCTACGTTGTGATGCCATCTTGCACTCGTTCTTTTTATTCCATGTAGCTTTTGCATTGATTAATATAATTATTTCCGCTGTTTAAAAAAAATCTACTGTAAAACACACATTCATAGGGTTGAAGTTGAACGTAACTGCATTGCATGTTTGAAGCAGGGATTTATTATAGGGAATTAGGAATATTTTAGGATATACAAATGAAAGATATACTGTAGAAGTGAAGAAGACAGTTCTTTTTTGCTCTTTGTGAGAGAAAGAGAGCAAGAACATACGCGCATGATTTGAGTGTGAGTTGAGCGAACACTACAACAACATTTATGTGGGCGGCAAACCAATATATAATTGTAATTTTTTAAAAAAAATTATTACTATATTTATAAGAAAATTTTGAAACTTGGGTAGGGCGGTCGGCTAGTCGCCCAGGCTAAATCGCGAGAGAGAGAGAGAGAGAGAGAGAGAGAGAGAGAGAGAGAGAGAGAGAGAGAGAGAGAGAATTAATACCAAACAAAGCAGCAAACAGGAAGCCCAAACCAATAGAGACCATGCAGCGTCTACGGACACCATTTTTGCTCACAACACCATGCCTCGCCTCCATTATTTTACTTCAATTTTGCTCCAAATTATCCTGAAAATCCCAATACCCAAAAGGCAAAAGAAACACAAGATTAATAGGATCACATTTTTCTCCAGAGAAAAACGAAGAAAACAAGTTAGAGAATTTGGGATGTGATTTCCATATTATCAGCAGGAAGAGTGGTCTCCGAACTCAGTTTTTTGATGACTTGTTTCGGTGCATTTGCAGCCGCTAAATCATAGGAGTATATAAACAGAACTGGTAAAACAAAACTCCCAACACAATTGTATCCGGATCCGTTCGAAATTTGCGTTTTAAAGTTGTGTTCGAGATTTGTTTTATTAACAGTTGTGTTCTAAATTTGTATTTGTAACATTGCTCGTTAAAGAGAGCCGTGAAGGAAAAGTGTTATGCAAAAAGGCAAAATCTACCGTACGACGCGTCCGTTCAATGGGTGGACACTATGACCAGTCATAGTGTGTCTGTTACCGGTAATAGTACCATTTTTTAATGTGATATGTATCTGTAAAAAAACACTATGACCGGTCATAGTGTGTTTTTATTGTCGCTCATTGGGCGGACAGGAGAAAGATCCATGC
Organism: Vaccinium vitis-idaea; assembly: GCA_963854785.1. NCBI lineage: Eukaryota > Viridiplantae > Streptophyta > Magnoliopsida > Ericales > Ericaceae > Vaccinium > Vaccinium vitis-idaea. Next base: position 30,478,863 of record OY978221.1, on the reverse strand, counting down.
AAAAAAGGCATTTGGAAAGGGATGTTAGTAGTAGTACTTACAGGGGAAGAAAGTGTCGCCAAAACTGCGGAAGCAAATCTAGCAACGAAGAACTGTCCTTGTGGGTTTGAGGAAATTTATAGCACGAGCTTGCTTACTGTGAACTGGAAATGGTCATCAATTGTCAATATATTACAGATATGCCATTGCTCTGAGCACTTGTAACGTACTCCTATTTCAAAACGTCTGTCCAGTCTAGGTCATGATTGTAATTTGGCTAGGTTTTGCAGAGAGGTTATTTAAAGAGACTGGAAACATTGTTGTCATTTATGTAGAAGTATGTTCATAATTTATTTTTAAAGAGCATCAATGTCAAATTAAAGATATCACTAATTTTTTTATGTGGTTGCGATAAAACGAGGAACAAACAAATTCGGACGGAGGGAATATATGGAATGTCAAATAATTCAAAACTAATTTTCTATAAGAAGTTGCACTTGTAAATTAATTAGTATTACTATTTTTTCTTAAAACCTTAGGTTAATGTGATTCCGAGCTGCTTCTCAAAAGGCTTAACGTGCTGTGAAAGCATCATTTGAGCTTTAAGCACTATTTGTCAAACGTTAAAACAAGACAAACAATAGAAAACAATGGAATAACATCAGGGATGGAGCCAGAGGGGGCTAGTAGGGGCGGTCGCCCCTGCAAGAAGGAAAAAAAGCCTCTAGTATTATGTAGGAAAAAAAAATTATTCTTATGAATTATATAGGCTCGCCCCTACAAAGTATTTTGAAAAAAAATATTCGTCCCTGCGTAGTGAAATTCCGGGTTCCGTCCCTAAATAACATCTTACCTGATGAAGCAATTTATGCTTGGAAAAAAGTTTTAAAAAATTCTTGATATGGAGTGTAAAAAGGATTAAATGAATTCAAACAATCTCCGGGGTGTTGTGCTGTGCATCATTCGGCCGTCCGATCGTGTTTTTAATGGTTCGGATGTGTTTTGATTTTAACTGGTAAAAATAAATTAAAATTAAATAAAAATTATCGAATGCATCCGAGCTATCCAAAACACGATCGGACGGCTGTAAAAAAAGAATTCAAAATTAAAAAAAAAATTACCGAACGCATCCGAACCTTCCAAAACTCGATCCAACGGCCGAGGGGTGCACAGCACGGCGGTGCACAACATCCCCGAGTCCGACTGCCGAGGGGTACACAGCAACTCCTGGTTTCCAATCTTTAATACTCCTAGAAAAATATTGACAGTAGGGTGGAGTTCACAAATATCGAGTAACGAAAACCAATACTACTTGAATGATACACTTAAATGAAAAGTTTATTTTCATTACTCCTCAAGTCCCATCCTAATAAAAAGTGAAAACATTCCTGACCTCCCTTTACTAAACTTCTAATTTGGAGTTATTACTTGCCTGGATGAAAGGAGTAGTTGGCTGCTGGCATTTATAGTCCTATATACGTGCATGTGGGAGAAGGGAGTGTGCTGCGCAGGGAGTGTACAACACACATGGATCATCGGGTTTTAGCACTCGTTTTGATAAACGAAATTAAACTGACTGTGTTCGTCTGTTAAAAACTTGTTTAAGATGAGTTTGGTACATGACCGAATCAAGCGTAATTGAATAGAACTATCTTTTTTAAGCTTGGGAGCTCCAAAAAATTACCGCTCAGCTCATTAGACTTATGTTGTTTGAAAAATTTAAGCTACTCGAGATCAGTTTGTAATCAGCTCAATTAAAACTCGTTTGAGATCATTACACACATACGTACTCACAAGAGAGATGGGCCCCACAAACACTGCATAGCCACTGCGCACTCCATTAAAGTAGGCCTTTTGCTCTACAATAATAGTCTATTGTTCTCTTATACTCCCTCCGTCCCAATTTTATAGTCCCTTTTGGGGATTCCAACTTAATAAGGAGACATAATCATTATACTTTTGAAAACATGTTTTTTTCTTGTTTTACCCTTCAATCATTACAACTTCTTACTTTTTTATTACTTTTAACTTCAAAATATAAGGGTAAAAGAGGAAATTTCTTAACAATTACCCATTTAGTTTTGAAGAGGGACAATATTTTTGGGACGACAAAAAGTGTCAATTGGGACTATAAAATTGGGACGGAGGGAGTAATTCAGATCAGAGAATAAAATACGGTGACAAATGATTTCCTAGCTTTGGTATCTGCGCGGCCGAATTAGGGGATGATCTTGCCGAGCAGAAACAGATTCATCCGCGAGCCCTCTCCTGTCTTTTGAAGTAGATCGTAAAACTTTAGTTGTGCTTTCGAATTTGTAGCGTTACCAAAGTCATGATCATCCATGTGGAAAATTAACTTGATCAGACAGGTAGGTACAATATAATCAAAACACATTTGTACGAGAAAAATAGGATGACAAAAAGTAATTTGAAACTTAAATTGCCTTTTTTTTCACTTGTACACATATGTGGTGTTAATGTACTTATCTATATCCACTTAAGCTAACTTTTTATGTGGATGACATACTTGACGAGCTCTACAAATTGAACAATTCCGATTATTATTAGGGATGGAAAGACCCGAACTGAATCGGCCGGACTGGCCCATGACATATACTACTGAAGGGCAGACAGTCCAGATACCTCTTCTTCCACTATTTTGCAATTCTGTTTTTTATTTTATTTTAATGTACCCTGTCTATAGTCGATTAAGCTAACTTCTTATGTGGACGACATACTTAACGAACTCTACAAATTAAACAGTTTGGACTGGCAGATCCAAACTGAACCGGACTGGCCCTGGCCCATGATACGTAAGTAATAGAGGAATTTCCCAGCCGGTCCACTTTTCCAAATATAATTCCCGCGCGCTCCATGCGGAAGCTACAATGTACGTCTAACTCAAACCTAAGCCCCGTGCTAATATTTCTGACAATTCTATCCCTACCTCACGGAAGGAGGTGACACCTAACAAATGAATCGGTGGTCTAGTGGTGCATGTTTAACACGTCAATTTTGCCAATCACTGCCCAATGACTTTAGGTATCTTCCAAATTAGGCTTCCCCAGTATACTCCTATATTCTCTTAACTCTCTCTCTCTCTCTCTCTCTCTTTTACATTTTAAATTTTAAAATCCCAAACCGTAAGTGTCTAAATTTCAAATCGTATAAAAGTTCCTAAATCCCAAAATCATATAAAAGTGCATAAACTTCTAAATGTACGGTTCTATTTCTAAATTCTAAGTGTACGGTCTAAATTCTAAATGTACAGTCTAAATTTTAAAATGTATGGTCTAAATTATAAAATGTACAGTCTAAATTTTAAAATGTATGGTCTAAATTATAAAATGTACAGTCTAAATTCTAAAATGTACGGTCTAAATTGTAAATGTACAGTCTAAATTCTAAAATGTACAGTCTAAATTTTAAATGTACAGTCTAAATTCTAAAATGTACGGTCTAAATTTTAAAATGTACGATCTAAATTTTAAATGTACAGTCTAAATTCTAAAATGTACAGTCTAAATTTTAAATGTACAGTCTAAATTTTAAATGTACGGTCTAAATTTTAATTCTAAATGTGCAGTCTAAATTCAAATTTCACAAGTCTAAATTCTAAATGTACAGTCTAAATTCTAAATGTATGGTCCTATTTCTAAATTCTATATGTACGGTCTTGTTTCTTTATTCTAAGTATATGGTGTAAATTCTAAATGTACGATCTAAATTCAAAGTGTATGGTCTAAATTTTAAATATACGGTGTAAGTTGTAAATGTACGGTTTAAATTTAAACTCAAATAGTTAAAAGGCGTAAAAGATTGCAAGTCTACATTTTACTTTAACATCTGTCATTTCATTTTCCCAAGTGTACATTTACTTTCTTCATTTGTCTTTTCTTTTCCCCAACTTCTGATTACTGTCCTAACACATACTTGTCAATTTTTCACTCTCTCTCTTCCATCATGCATCCCCTTTCACTTCTCAAACACCCATCCCTCTCTCTCTCTCTCTCTGGATCTTCACCTTCTCTCTACGAAAGACACCCATTCAACGCAAGTACATAGCCTAAGCACAAGCAGCAAACACAGTTAATTAATGCCTCCTGCCGATCACCACCGGAGCAACTGTGCGTTAGAGTGGGTTGAAATCTGTAAATTTTTCTTCTTTTGGGTTGAAATCTGTTAAATTTTTGGTTGCATCAGCTCTCCGATTTGATGCAAGCAGCCGCCTTGTTTGCCGCTGCTTTGGGGATATTTTCGGAAGAAAATTAGGTTGTGGAGTTGTCCGTGCTTTTTTAGTAGTAACCTGGAGCGCGCGGAGTAGAAGGCTAAAAAATGGATTGGCCCATAATAAAATCTAAGTAATATTGGAGGGGTGACGGCCCCCTCTTCTTCCACTGTTTTGTCTTACCAAGGCCTTGTTTTTTTAATGAATTTTATCTCATAAAATTTAGTTTTAATAAAATCTAACATTCTAAACGGATTTTAGCAAAACAAGATTTTATCAACACTAGATTTTATCTCATTACAAAATACCTTTATCAACCCTAAATCAATTCATTGAAAAAATAATATCATTTTAGCACACTTCTAAACAAAACTATATTTTATCAAAATTAGATTTTATCTCATACTAAAATCTATTCAGTAACAACAAGGCCCAAAACATAAACTGTCCACAGGAGCAGCATGGGCTAGGTAAGCAAAACTCCTCGACCACTGTGTCCCATATGGGTTTTAGCCCCCTTCACTGTGGCTGCAGGGGTAAGTTGTGGACCACATCTAAGCCTCAATTTTGAATTGCGTGCTGTTTTTTTTTTTCCGATTGAACTATGTTGTAGAGAGCCCCAGACTAGATCACAAACAGAAATTAAAATGTATCAACCCAGTGGGAGCTCAAAATAGGGATGATTTATAAACCTAGACATTATGAGTTTAAAACTTGACAAACTCTTGGGATCAAGCCACAACAAAAAAACGTTTGTGAATTAGTTCCAGCGTAAATAGTCTACCTTTGACCGGGCCAGAGAGGAAAAAAGTTAAGGTGCACGGACGTAAACTGGCCCGAATAACCCCTAACTGTTGAAAAAAAATACTATCAACGAGAGATCCTTTGTATTATATCAGCTTGAGTGTGTTGCAAGTAGGGATGAATACAGGGTGGGTAGGGGCGGGTTTGATCTACCTCTACCCCTACTCTAAATGTGGCAAACTTTTCCTTCCCTACCCCTACCCCGACCGAGTAATGGAAATCTACACTCATACCCTACCCTATCGGGGAATGGGTTTACCCTACCCTACCTGCCTTGCCCCGCTATTTTTTTTTTTCTCTCTCTCTCAATTGTCTGACATATTCATAAGCACAAGGTTACTCTAATCATCACAAGCTATTGCCAAAAAAAAAATGGAAGAACTATGATTTGAAGTTTCCCTAATTTAAAATGAAAGATTTTCCTTATACTGTGGTACACTTTTGAAATTAAATGAAAATATAAGGGTTACAATATTATTTTATTTCGTACGTATACATATATGTATCAGGGCGGGTATCGGGGTGGGGTACTACGACCGTAACCCTACATTAATCCGGTTGAGTTTTCATTTTTCTTTCCACTAACCCTACCCATTACCCAAAAAATTGGAAAAAATCCTTCCCCTTAGGAGCAGACCGGGATGGGTTCGGGGTGGAGCGGGTATGAGTAGTTGCAAGTCCACTTCAAATGGATATGCTCTCGTGGCCTGGAAACTATTTTTGTTTTAGCTCGAAGAAAGTAGTTTGTATTGATTTCAATCAAATACAAACTATACGACTCATGGGCCTATCCATTTCAAACAATTTAATGAACAACAGAGAGAGCCCATAGGCTAACACATTCTTTCAAAAAAATTACGTTAAGAAAAAAAACCACAAAAATTAGCCACTGTATTGGGAAACCACTGGCCGATTTGGCAACCTACTTTTCACATTTTCACTTTTGAGTTGTCTACTTGGTTGGAAAACGGAAAGCTCAATCTGTCAAATATGTTTTGATTTTTGTGATTTGGAAAGCAGAAGTTAAAAGTAAGGTGGGAGGGGTTTTTTTACTTCTTATTTTCTATTTTTTCCATTTTGGTTAACAAAAAAAGCTACAAAATTTATTTTGTCCATATCTCCCAAACATTGCAAAATACGTTTTGCACATTTCTATTAAACACTCTACTATATTCAAAATACATCCTAATCATAATCTAAAAAGTCAAAAAGTTGAAAATGAACCTTCCAAATCTTCTCAAGAAAGGGTTTTCGGAGGGAATCATCATCTGCATCGAGCTAAAAATACCAAGCCCTACCGTCGCCCTCTTTGAGGCCTTCAGTAGCAGAACCTCAAGATCCACCGCATATTGGTTGATGTCAGTCTAAAAATGAACGAAATAAAAGGGGGAGATCCTTACTCTAAAAAAGAGGGGGGTCGGCAGGCCCTGCCAACCCCCATCCGTGCCGTTCGTTTCGTGTATCAACGGCTCGGATTGCATCAAACAATGGACGGCTCGGATACACTTTGGAGAGGTAAAATCTGAGTCGTTGATGAGCGAAATGGACGGCTCGGATGGGGGCGGCAGGGCCTGCCGACCCCCACGGACAGCAGAGCCCCCCATTTCAAAAAAGAGGGAGAGAAGAGTGTTCTAAAAAAACCGAAAAAAAAAAAGAGAGAGAGAGAGGGAGAGGATCTCAACTCAGATTCACGAGGAGGAAGAGAGAGGAGATTAGAGGAAAACATTACCAAGCCTCGGACGAATTGGACACTTCAAAATTGGACATGGTTGTGTTTAAAAAATAAAGGGTTCAGAGGTTCTAATTCGAGTTGTTGGAAAAGAATGGGCATCTTACTATCTAACACGCTAACCCGCTAACGAATGCTACCTATGATACACATTTTATTTTTATTGAGGCATCCGTTCATCAATTCTTGTAAAGCAATTATTGATGTTATTGCATTTCTAATTTTATTTTTCATTTGCATTTTTCCAAATATGATTCCCCTTATTCTCAAAGAGTGGGGATCAGTTTTCCACCAATCTGTCTCAGAAATGATTACATATTGACTTGGCTAAGTCTTCCTTGGATCAAATTCGTGGCTGGTCTCTCCTTGTTATGGGTCAAAATATTCCATGAGCTTTCCCATTGCATACTATTCAACCAAAATCAAAGTCATTAGTCTTTACTACATCTGGTCCCTTGTAAGTCACCTAATGCGTGTATGCGCGTTTACGAGAGCGTGAACGCGTCTTTCAATAACATCCAAATGTAGGAGTATAATTTTTATCCAAATGTAGTTTAATTTTTAAGGTCGAGAATTGAGAAGGATTACATGAAAACTCCAGATAGTCATAGGGGCTACCTTCAAGTGAGCAGTGGCAACACTGTCAGGCCTAACCATATATTCAGCGAATAATTCTAGAACCAATCCATTTTTACTCTCACAATTGTAGACACACTCACACAAGAATTGGGACTCATACACATCGGACACCAGTGCGTGTAGGCCCCAACAATTGTGCGAGCGTGTGTGTGTGTGTTTGCGTGTAATTCAGCGTAAAGGTTGGGCGTGGTTATAGAATGTGTTGATAGCGGATTTTGACCCACCCCTTTTTTCATCAAATCAAGTCGGTGACGCTGACGCTCGCAGGAAAGAGACGGTGAATCGTCAAATCAAACAGGTCTTACTGTGTCGAACACTCGATTCCCGGTAAGGTGAACTGGCACAATACGTATCATGTTGATGCTGCGGTAAGTCAAATATCAATTTTAAATATCAAACATCATATAACATCTGTATGTGCATAGCTTAGATGATAGACATGCCATATTAGGGAGGCTATAACCCTCCCTCCTTTAATTCATCAGAAATAGGCTCCCAGAAGCTTGATTCTGTGCCAATCAGCCAACTTTATCTTCGAGAAATCCAGTCTGATGCATTCATTTTGATATTTCTGATTGAACGGTTCATGCCACGTCAAAATCGAAGGACGTTAGATCGTTGAACTGACACCCTACATTTACCTTTAGCTGGTAAAAACTGACGAATAAGACCAGAAGACCCAGGTTTTGTCTATGTTTCTTCATATCATACCAAATTTCATACCTAAGCTTTATGTGATGTATTCAGAGCTCACATCCAGTTTCAGGTAATTTGAAGCCTGTTTGCTATTTTTGGGGACACTGCGCTTCACGAGACGGCCGATTCCATGATCATGGACATCGGGATCCAAGTTTGGAAATCTAAACCATTTCTAAATTCATTCTAACAATTCTGAAGCTCCTTGTAAAATTTTAGGGACATTTACCATCAGGTCACCCTTGGATCCCATAATTACCATCAGGTCAAGCCCAACTCTGAAAAATTCTCATCAACTCCTCAACTCGTATAAAAATGCCTAAATCCTAGGGTACCCTATGAAAGTGTCTAAACCACTAAACCCTATAATAGGAAAGTACACCCTAAACCTAAACTCTAGGGTACCCTACGACTAGGGTACCCTATGAAAGTGTCTAAAATCCTAGGGTATCCTACGACTAGGGTATCCCATGAAAGTGTAAAATCCTAGGGTACTCAATAAAAGTGTCTAAACTACTAAAATCCTATAATAGGAAAGTGCACCCTAAACCTAAACTCTAGGGTACCCCAATGAATAGGGTAGCCTACGACTAGGGTACCCTATGAAAGTGTCTAAAATCCTAGAGTACTCTATGAAAGTGTCTAAACCACTAAAACCCTATAATAGGAAAGTGAACCCTAAACCTAAACTCCAAAAAAGAGTGACTTACCTTAGTGGTAATTAAAAAAAATGACTTACCTTATTGGTAATTAGACATCTCTTTTCTAGACCTAGAGGTAATAATCCCAAAATTTTAAGTTAATCTGACTTCGTTTGGTCATCAGATCGCTTATAGTTCTATAATTTAATCGAGAACCGGATGACCGCTTTTCTCCATCTTTGGAGCATAATCTAGAAAAATGGACGTTGCCACAACATTCAGAGCACCTCAAAATCCTAGAGAGACCACCCTGGACGAACGTGGATCAAAACACCCTATGTGAGAACGGCCAAGTTGGGATAACACCGCACAAAGCGGGGAAAACCCCATAGGTGCCCATGGGATGCGCACCTATCCTAAGACAACCAATGGCTGCATGCCAAGTGGCAAGCACCCCATGGAATAGGCGCCTACCCCCTCTCCTATATTTGCCTATAAATAACCACTCATACTATCATGAATCTCACCCTTTCAGAGTATTGACCCATCATGGTGCTCTGTCCCTTCTTCCCTCCAGAGTTTTGACCCTTCGTGGGATTCCGATTTTTAGCTCTGAGGAATCTCGAGGTGGACAGCTGGTTCGGAAAATACCCCAACTTCCTCTTCTTTTGAGAAATCTCGGGGAGCTCTCTGTTAGCAAAAACCCGACTTTCTTGCCCGAGTCTTAGTTCGTCGGGCCCTGGTTGGCCATAACCTCGAACTATGACTCCGAAATCCAATACTGCGCAGAAGTGCTACTGAATCTCTCTCAAAAGAAATCTCGGATCATAATACCTTTCATTACTCTGCCCAAGTTTTGACATAAAATCATCCATTTCCTTCCGGAGGCTATACCCGTTTTTTCGGGCAATTTCTCATATCCTCCAACGGAAGCTTTGTCTGATTCTTTACTTGGGATTTGAGCCGAGAGTCTTTTTTTTCCCAAATATCAATAGCTGTCTGCTTATTTGCTTTAGCATGTACACAACATATTTAGAACTTTAGTAGCCTAGACCCTGCGATTAGGCCAGGTCCGCTTTTAGATCCGATTATTAAATAGTGCGCTTATTTTTAATTGGTCACCTGACTCACCTTAATATAAACGTGTATCGTTCGCTATGCATCGCGATAGTCTTGTTGAGGTTTGAGGCGATGAAAATTGAAAAGACTGACAAAACAGCTTACGCACTGAAGCTGGAGTGGTAGGGGTCCCTTTACCCTTCCATTCCTATTGGGTCTTTTCCGGTACTTTCAGAAATCGTGAACCTGGACTTAACAATCTGTCCGGACTGAGTCGCAGAACCCACAAAATAAAAACATCTAGATTAATTCAATGAGTTTATCAAATTCAGTATTATGTTAAAAAATCAGACTAAGGTTTGAACTACGGTATGATCTGATTTTCCTTATACACAGGGATACGTAGGTAGCCTGATAAGGGTTCGGTCAAACTTTCTGAAAAACGTTTCTTCCAACATCATATTATCATACTATCACAAAATCTTCAAATAATTTTGAAAACGGCATTCAGGCACCATTTTATGCTGCCCAAGTTCCCACACAGAATCCGAACAGCAAATTCTATTCTATTTACGTTATCGTTTATACAGTGTTTCGTGTTCATTTTCAAAGTATGTCATGTAGACCTAGGAGTTGTAGGGCTCGTCCAGGATTATTTCCGATCCCGAAATTACTTCTCCCCAAAATTACAAAAATATTCCTACTTGCCTCCCTAGTCTATTCTCACCCACAAAGTCAGTTAGGAAGTGTCCTAGGGTCCCGCCCTTAGTCATTTTCAGTCCTGAAGTTATCCCCACGTCAAAATTACCAAAATAACTCTCTTGGTTACCCAGAATCTATTCTACGCACGGAGTTGATTCGGAAGCATCCCGGGGTTGGTCGAATGTCGTTTTTGGCCCTGAAACTAACTTTTTCAACTTTTTACCAAACTACCTTTCGAGTCTCAAATGCCTATTTTCAGTATCAATACCCTACCAGAGATGGTCCCGGGCGGCAAAATTTAATTTTTTACCATACTCATTTTTACTCTCTAAAACTGTAGCGGAGATATCCCAGGGCCGGCTGGCTGCCAGGACTAGAATTTTCAACTTTTTCCTAAAGACACATAAATAGTGTTTCAAACTCATTTTCAACGTCAAAACCCTTTAAAAACATCCTGGGATCATCTGTCAGCCTTCAAAGTCCCCGGTCGAGCATTTTTCAAACTTTTTTCCAGCAGAGTCTTGCTATCCTCCCAAACACATTTCCAACCTCAAAATCTTCCCGGAGTTGTCGCGAAGCTTATCAATAAATATTTTCAGTCCTAGATATATTTTTTCCCACCAGAGTCTAGGCTTCCTTTGAGTCCCCTAAAAATGTCTCATTCCCTCATTGGCCAAATTCCCCAGAGAGTGATTTTCTTTAATTCTGTTCTGAATTACGTGCAACCTAATTCTCCTAAGACTGGAGATACGTGGTAGATCTGAGGCCGGGCTCCGTCACAATCCCCTCATTGTATTTTTCTAGAACTACGTGATGACGTGATTCTCTTAGGACCGGATTTTAGGACTCGGTCAAAATTTCCTTTTTTTTTAAAATGACTTTGCAATAAATATGTTTTCATAGATAATATTATCTGTCTTCTTGTCATTGCTTTTTCACAAGGCTTATTTCACTTATTTGTTTTCAAAAAGTGCGGGGTAGGGTGCTCCGGCTTCCCTACATGTAACAGTGAATTACCGAATCCTTTCTTCTCTAAAATCGCAGACCAAGCAAAAATTGAGTCATTTATATCAAATAAAACTGTATCTTTCGGCCCGAGAATATTTTCCTTTTCAAAAGACTTGAATCGTCTTCGGATTATTGAAGGGTTGACTTGACACACCTAAACTCTTTGCTAAGTAGCGACTCTGAGTTATTTTCTATGACCGTTTTCAAAAAGATTTCAGCCGGGTTATAGCTGTAATTTTTTTTTTTAATTTTATAAAATCACGTCGCTTTGAATATCACTTAAATCAGGACCGGGGGGGGGGGGTGTGTTGTGCAGTCCCTTGGTGCTGCCGCGCCGTTATTTTTCCGACGATCGGAGACGTTCACCGTGTAGACCTTGTCGAGTACTATAAGTATGCAAAACATTAACTTGATCGGATATCTTTAAGTAGGTTATCGGAACATAAATACTTTGAAAACAAATGGACAAAAACACTGGATAAAAACCACTTTTTCATGTTATTTGTGTTCCGATGAAACACTAAAAGGTATCCGATCAGGTTGATTTTTGGCACACTTGTAGTATTCGACGAAGTCTACACGGTGAACGCCTCCGATCGTCAAAAAAATGCCGGCGCCACGGGGCTGCACAGCACCCCCCAGTTCCCTTAAATCACTCGATCTCACCTTTTCCCCTTTGGTCAAAATTCCGAACGCGACAGAATGATTGATATCCAGTCCCATCAATCAGCTTAGAAAGCCCTTTTTTCTTGGGTCGTGCAGCACATTTACGTATACCAGGGGTTCTATCAATTTTACGTATAACAGGGGTTCTATCAATATTAATTAATGCCTGATTATCAATGTTTGATTGCTATGGTTTAAACTGTAAACTTAATAGAACTAGTTGAAAATTACATTTGTACTAAAAACTAAGTTAATCAGACATTAATTAATAACCACATAATCAAGATATATTTGTCTTAAGAATTATGTTTTACATCATATTGACCATAATTTTTTTAAATTATAAATAGTTTCTGAACAAGGAGCTAATGAATTACTATGTTTAACATCATATTGACCATCAAATTCTTCAATTATAAATACTTTCCGAACAAGGGGCTAATGATATCCGATCAACTTATTAATATTCTTTTCATAAACAATCAACTCAACAATATCAATAAACTTAACCAATGTGATCATTGCCAAGGAGGGAGCCATGGGGTGGCTAGTAGGGACTGTCACCCCTTCTATAATTTGAAAAAAAATATACCATTACATTGAAAAACTATATATATCATCAAATTATATAACCCCGCCCCTCCTTCACATATATAGCCCACCCCCACTATGCGAAAATTCTGGCTCCGTCTCTGATCATTGCGATGAGATTTCGATATAACTGTCTGAGGCACATTACGTGCCGTAGTTACTCTTTGTATAATGATTTCTAGTCCTAAGAGTGAAAAAATTCAAGTCTGCCGTGCTGTTGGAATTCAAGTGGAAACTTCAGCTGAAGCTCCTCCTTTCACAAGATTTTCAAAGTCAATTCCTCAATTTTGATCCTTTCAAAGGGAGATCTCTCCGACTAAAAATAATTGACTGACTTGGGGTCTCCCCTCCACAAAGTAAAAAAAAAACAAACTATTACATTAAAAAATTTCTCGATTTTACTGTGTTAATGTGTATGGAACCCACCACTTCGTATAAACAATACCAAGCTGAGCCTTACGTCTAAACGGATTGAGATCAGCTACATAAATTAGTCGTCTACATGAATATGTTTTCTCCATATATCAAAATTAGTCGAATGGTACGTATTACGTTCCTTGACATCCAAAAACCTAGATCCTATCAAACTATCGCTTCTAAAGTCAATTTTGGTCAATCTCTCCTCTTACCATTACTATCTACCGGAACCATCACTCCTTTTGACTACCGCATCAACCAATCTGCAATTCAAATTTTCAATCCACCTTAGAAGATAAAACGTGGGAAAATCTTTCGTTTCTAAATTATATCTCGCAAAGTCTTACTATACATCCATCTAAACATTCTCATTTAAGTTATTGTGAAACATTCAAGGCACTATTGCTGAATAAAAGTATTCAAGTCAAGTCAAGTCACTCTCATACCCTCCAACTGTAGAAGATCAAAACATCCTATATAGAGACGCCAATTTACCAGGAGATAGCAACCTGAAATAACCTGCAGACAGCTTGAGGGTAGTGCTAAAGATGGATGAGAATGGCAAAAATAAGTTCAACAAATACCACCAGTTCCTCAAGATCACATTGCAGTTTCTTGGTTCTGTCTCTCTTTTATCACTCCTTATATCTTACTCAGACTTGTCTCACTTCTTCCATCAATACTACTGCCAAATATCAAGCATGCTTTTCCCAGTTCTTAGCCTGACCCTTGAGAGAAAATACATGTTCCTTATCTGCAACGGCATCGTTGCTTTTCTCGCCAAAAGCTTTAGTTTTACCAGCTATTCACCCTCTGGACCTTATTCCACCGACACGTTTCTGAAGAGTAACGAACATGGTATGACGCCCATACGGGAAACGGAAGCACCACTTGACCATGAGGGAGCTGCCATAGGAAGAGAAAGTCGAGCTAAAATCAAAGAAATTGATGATGACAACGATGATGCTGGAATAGCAAAAACCAGGTATTTGGTTCCATCATTGTCAGAAGAAGCTGGAGGAAATGAAGCCAACATGAGTACGGACGAGTTGAACAGAAAATTTGACGAGTTTATAAGGAAGATGAAGGAAGAAATCAGGATTGGAGCACAATTACAACCAATTGATGTGTGACGCAGCCCGGAGACACCTACAACGAGCTTCATGGCTTCGAAGTATACTTTTAGATGACTAAAAGCTCTGATGCTTACAACCTTATCAATCATTTTTTGTAACGAGACTCTCTCTCTTCCTTTTCTATTCATCTTCAGACTGAATTTATGCCAGACCAATGCACGTGTAGGTACTTCTACAGAATCTCCATCCTTTTGCTCAATTTATGAGAAATGTTACGACCCAATAAATTCGTTTCTTGATTACTTTTGAAACTACTGTATCAGCAGTGAGGATCACCGGATCTTGGATTACTGGTTATATGATCTACAGAAATTTGAAATTTCCAATTGTAATGTCGGCTAGAGGACTATTAATGGTTTGCTATCTCACTGTTGATTTCAAGCTCAAACGTGAATATTCCCGTAAGCATAAACGTAAACTAAAGCTATCAAACAAGCGAAAGCATCATAATTCTACCTTTGCAGTTATGAGACTTAAAACCACATAGACAAACAAAGATCTAATCAGTTGAGACCTAGAGTCTGGTTTCAGGTAAAACCTTAATGGGGGGGAAGAATACCTTCTAATCATTCTATGCTTTAATCAAGCTGTTAAACTCGATAAAGTGTAACCTATGTCTATGAGACATGCAAAAGACACCACAGGACTCAGAGATATTAATACTGAGAGAAGCATATGGGTTTTTTTTTGTCTATTCGCATTTCTATTCTCTAGTAATTTTCATTTTCTCCTAAGGGTGGCTTAGTCCCTTTTATTTCATTGCTTTGGTATACATCAGTGGGGTATCCTACGTACAAAGAACAAGATCGTTCAAGGGTTTTATGACAAACCCTCTTTTCCTTCAAATATGTTTGATCCTCTTTCGATTTGTTATTTTGATGTTCACAAGAACATCATTCACAGTTTATGCAAGGATCTTGTACTTCAATTCTCCAAAATGTCGTTCAAATAAGCACAATATTCAAGGGTAAAAAAAACAACACACATTTTTAACATAACAAGCATTATTTGTTAAGCGCAACATTCATCTAAGTTCTACAATACATGGTTAGAATGGGCGGCTTTTAAATCTTTCTGGTCACTGTAGCTTCCTTTAAACAAGAAAATAACAAGATATCACGAAAGGGGGAGTGCTCTACATGAGAGAGGTCCCTCTTCTGGAATGCATTTCAAGTGAATAAGAAGTAAGCTTTCTACTGTTCTTACCAGAAGGGCCTCACACTTGGTTGGATTGCTGAATTCCTTTGCAACCTTGAGAAAATCATTTCTCTGTGTCTGCAAGTAGCCAAGTAGAGACAAGGAAATCGAAGCAGAAAATTGTCAAAACAATAACTGTATATGAGAGTTTAACTTTACTCACTAAAAGCAAGTTAAGAGATTCAATCGTAAAGCAATCAAGCAAAAAAACTGAGCCTCTTCCCTTCTGAGAGTGACTAAAAGATGAAACCACTCGCATATTTGACTTTAAAGGATACATATGAGGGCGTGAAACAATCTTTTGTCTCACGCCATTAGGAAGTTAGTCAGTCACAAAACAAAAAACTACTTGCCGACCCTGCTTCTTAACTAAAATGACAGATTGTGGTGCAAAGAACTTCCAAATTTGAAACTTTTGTGCCACAAAATACTAAAATAGGCATTTAAAGAGGAGATATGATTCCAACAAAATGACTTAACAATAAGGCAGGAAAAGATGGAAGGAGTGCATTTTCTTTTCTTGGTAACTGAGATTTTCATTGAACGAACAAATAATCCAAATAACAAGGGTATATTTTCCAACTACAAGAAAGCAAAGAATGCATCTTGCCAGAGCTGTGGCCTGTGGGGAAACATTCTCCCAAAATAAGCCAGGACTGCATCATAACTTCAAAATATTGAACTACCGCAAAATCTTACCTCATGAGGATAATAGAGACACCATCAACGAAGCTTTTTCAAGCCTAAAAAGAGCACAGTGTAGATCCACTGAAAAGGAATCTGAAGCATTGAACAGGTCCAAGAAACGAGCAAGTAGCTCACTATAAAGAAGCACTGACACAATGGTTTCCCACCATGATTCAATCTTAGATTTCCCCCTCCCGGCACCCAAAGAAATAGACATAAATGCATGCATAAATAAGATATTTCTACACAAAGTCTGTGTAAAAGTTTCTTTTGGGAAGGCTTCTAACATATGCCTTGGGGGAGAGGGGTGAGAGTCGAACGAAGGCCAAATCCTAGGAGGGGCACAGCTGCACAGCCTTACAAACAGGTCATCATTCAGTCTAATTATTCACCTATCTAGCCAGGGAGGGGCACACGGCTGCACAGCCTTACCGACAGGTCATCATTCAGTTTAATTCTTCACCTATCTAACCATACAAAGTACTTATATTCATCCGAAGGCATCGAGGAACATTTAAGGCACAAACCAAAGAATCCAAGTTGATTATTCTACATCTATAACTCTATAAGAATCAAGTACGCTGGTAGAAAAGCACTATTTACAGTTGCGAAAAGAACATCTTCATTCTTCATAACTCAGCTATATTACATCTTACAGAATACACAATTGTCGATGTGTCAACTTCTCGTTGACTACTGCTTCTTGACTACGGTAAATTTTCCTCAACCACATTCTCTTTTGCAACATTGAGTTATCAGTCACCTCAAAGACTTGCTACTGAAAATATAATCAGCATTCTAAAATGCAAATGTTGAATAGCCGAATCTTTCATGCTAATTTGACATTTGCTGAAAGATCTACGCTCAGAATTCATATACCTCAGTTTCGGCTTTTCAACCATTGCTGATCATACTTCCTTTGAGATCTCCCTCCCTCAAAATAATCAAAGAATCTCTGCTGGATGCATTTACCACCATAGGGAGCACTCATAATTATCCAGGGGGTGAAAGTGTCAAATCCATAGCAACTCCATCACTCGTTGGCATATTTGCCACCTCGTTAATGAGCCTCTTGAGTTCTTTTGAGAGTTCTGTATGAACGAAATCAGAGCGCTCCTTTGTGATTGATGATTCTGTGAAGAGAGATCCAGTTAGGGAATGAAATTCTTGAAACCATTCGTCATTGGTATTCTGATCACCCTGATTATCATAAGGAGCCAATGAACTTTCTAGCCGCCACCGACTCAGAAAATATTTTTCAGGAAGTTGAAAATAGTTCTTTATTAGAAGCACACGAAGGGCGTGTCTGCACAAGACTCCAGAAGATTCAAACTCCTTGCAGGAACAGTGAATTTGTTCCCCTTCTGGTATCCATATAACAAGACGCTCTCCATCCATCTTCTTGAAGTGGCTAACAATGTACGATCCATCAGTCATTTCAGATGAAGCATATTGCATAGCCAGCGCTAATTCATGCTGAAATGCCCGGAAAGCAAAAGGGCTGAGAATACTTCGTGCATGCTCTTCCATGGGTAAGCATGTTCTGATATGCATAAACTGCATCCCTTCATGTGCCTGAATTTTATAAGTTGCAAAAATCCCCACCTGAAAAACCCACACAAAAGCAGCTATCAATTACAGATCAAAAAAAATTACAGATCAAACTATCACCCAAAAACTAGATCGCACTACAAATCAACAATACCTGGTCAAAAAAACTTCGCAAAGATGTCTGTGCACTGAAGACCCCTCTCAGGAATGCGTCTACAGACTTCGAATAATCAATCGTTGCCATTCTAGCTAGAAAGCAACCTTTTGCGTAGGGAAATGCCCAAGACGTCCGGAGTGAAAAGAGTAATGCCATATGTTTGTCTGAACTAATTCCGTATTGACCAACCATTTGATTCCA
Source organism: Vaccinium vitis-idaea (assembly GCA_963854785.1). NCBI lineage: Eukaryota > Viridiplantae > Streptophyta > Magnoliopsida > Ericales > Ericaceae > Vaccinium > Vaccinium vitis-idaea. The sequence continues at coordinate 30,460,775 of OY978221.1, read as the reverse complement.
TCGAAATTCAAAATCCTCAGCACTATCCAGAAGATGTAATGCCTCAAACTCAGTTCTAAATTCTGCATACCTGGGTCCAAGTGGGAGAGCGAACCAACAGGATAGCTTGGGAAGAATGTTCCAAATAGATATTACATGTTTAGTATTTGGTAGTTCACTTCTTATGGCTTCCCTAAGCCCAGGGTCCAGATCAGTTAGAATTGTCTGCGGACGTACCCCTTTCATAAATCGGATAAAAGTCTGTCCAGAAAGAAATCATGCAAAGAGGGGGCAAAAAACATGAGGGGCAGAACAAATACCAAAACAAATGTAAAATGGCCCAAAAAAACAATCAAATGGTTTACCTGCAAAGCCCATACGAAGGAACGGGGCGTTTCATCCTGCAACAGTGTACCACCAAAGAAGACAGTTTTACCCTTGTTGTCAATGCCAAGCCATGCTCCAAAAAGGATGCCGTAGGTGATTGAGCGGTATGTTGTGTCAAAATAAACTACATCACCAAAGGCGGTGTACGACTGAACGGACTCTCCATATGACCAAGCAATGTTCTCAACCTTATCATTCTGGTCCATGGCAACATCATAGACAAAGTACGGATCCTCCTCTTTTGTGGCCCTGCACGCCTCGAGAAGCTCTACTACATCATTTTCTTTTTTCTCGGTGAGTAAAGCATCATTCTCTTGAACCACTTTCTTACGATTCTGAACAAAATTTCTTACATCCCTCTCCAGAAAGGGCAATTGTCCACCTTGGGTCCCCTTTTCCAGCTCCAACACTTTAACTATGCGATGTATTGGAAACCCAGCTTTGGACAGCAAAAGTATTCGCTCTTGATCAGCCTCATTAATTTTACGGTAAGCAGGAAGGAGTCGAACTTGATCATCTTCCAACAATTCATGATTATGCACATTACTAAATTGTACGACAAACCACTGACAATCCCCCTCAACTACCTCCTTCGACAAGTACATTTTCGCATCACAACCGCATCGAACTGATTTGCGATCCCTATGGTGCTCCGCAGTAGGCTTTTTTCTCGCAAAGCCATTACGATAGCATACAAAATCCCTTTTATAAATCCCCAATTGCGGGCTCAATCTCGAGCGCTCTTTCCTAATTGAAAACCCATTTTTCCTGGCAAAATTTCCGTAGTACTCAAATGCATCCTCATCACTCTTAAATACCATTCCCACATAAGGAGCAACCATTGCTTCGGTCGATGAACCACCATTTTTAACCAACTGGGATGCTGCAGTTGATTCTTCTGCATCCCCACCATATGTTACAAAACATTTCCAGTCCCCACATGGGCATTGCTGCCGCCGCATCCATGTATTTTTTGACGGTATTGACACCATAATTTCACACTAACTCAAAATTCATACTTATGACAAGGATTTACACAAATCCAAAAGGAATACATTCAAATCTCTGAGTGACCCAAAAGCTGGCAGGGGACTGCCCTATAGTGGGGAAAAATAAACAGAAACACAAACATAAAGAACATTAAAATGGGTTCTTTTGCCAGTTCAACTGATCACCTAAAAATGAGATTTTTATGATTAATTTCGTGAATTAGAATGATTGAGGACTGTCAGGGTGGAAAGAAAAAGGATAACAAGTAGATATACAGAGATAATTACACAAAGAGAGAGAATTAGCGGGAATTAAGAGAGATTAGCATACCCGTGAGGGAGAGAGAAGAAAAGTTCTTAAACCCTAATTCCATGTTTCTTTTCTCTGTCTTCTTTCACTGCTCTACTGCCCTCTGCTGTGTTTTGGTTACAATGGGTCGAGCCTTTCAGATGTTTGGATTTGGGTCTTCCAGCAATGGCTACTTGTATTTGACCCGGCCCATTGAAAGGAGGGGCAATCTTATACTAAAACATAAAGCTGCAAACGAGTCCGATCGAATAGCGCTTTAGAATATTTAGGTTCATTTGTTAAGCTTTTAAGTGAACATGAGCCAAGTTCGAGCTCAATGAAAATTTAACAAGCCGAGTTTGTCCATGTTTAAGTTGAACTCGAACTCGTTCACGAGCATTAATGCGTAAAAAAATCAGGTATTTATGATCTCATATAAGTCTAAGACTTCAAATAATAAAATACTTTTCACATATATAAAATCTTAATAACATGGTAAAATGTAAGTTTATAGTACATTTAAAAGTTTATACAATTACAAGTTAAATTTTTTTCATTATGTATTATGTAAAAGTCTATGCATATTCAATATTATATGTGACTATTCTTATACATATTTATATATACTTCAGGTTCGCAAGCCTAATCGAGCCGAATACTGTCATGTTCAGATTTGCTTAATATATTAAACGAGCCTAAAATTGAGGTTTAGTATGGTTCGTTTAGTACCTGAATCGAACTCGGAAGAACTTTTACCGAGTCGAGCCTCGAATAAACAACTCGATTTGTTTGCAGCCCAACTAATACTAATACACAATCCATTTTGACTTTTGAGTGTGTATAATGTGCATCCCTTATCGCAATTCTCAAACATATACTATTAATTCACCAAATAATCATATTCAGTGGAAAATTTTAAATTCATAGTTTTTTGTGTGTAAATTTTACTATAATACTGCACATAAATTCATAATACACGATCCATTATGAACTTTTGTTTTGATATTATGAATATCTATAAATTCCATGCAAATGTTGTGAATTTTGGTACACATTATAAATTTTTATACACAGATATTATGACATAAATCGATTCAATGAAGTAAATAGGGAGGTTTATTGGGCCTTTGGGTGTATGCTTTTATTATTTTATATGGGCACTTTAGGCCCTCAGGTGTGTTGGGCTTTGCCCTCTGGATTTTTCCAACTTTTGGTTGGAATTCCTTTCCCCCTAATAATTTTTTTTCTATTGCCAATAAAAAATATAGAGAGAGAGGTGTATTGTAGACTTATAGCACTTCCCCTAAGAGAATAAGAGAAAATAATATTTTTTTCTTGATGATCAAGATTCAAATTGAAAGGGAAGAATTATTATGTCCACTGCAGGATAAAAGTCTGAGGCACTAAAAATCAGCCAAAACAGATTAAAAAATAAGCCAAAAATCTTTTTTCTTGATGATCAAAATTATTTCTGGCTTTTAATAGAGACAAATTTATGTCAGCCAAAATCCAGATTTTCTGCTTTATTAAAAAAAATCGAGTTTGGATCACACTTTTTTTATTATTTCAATTCCTCTTGTCGAGAGGAACCAATAATCTACAAATATTTAACACAAAATTAGAAAATGTGTGATAAAATTTTGAATAAAAAAAAAAACCCACTTGACTTATTTAGCCAAGACGCCCCTAAATTCATGCATTCCTTGATTTGGTAAAGGCCTCTTGATTTGCTGGGTGCCCGCTGGATCATAAAGGCCTCTTGTCGCATGGGCATGGACCGCAAGAGGACTGGACTAGAGATGATGCATTAGTCGCATGGCCCGACGACGGGTGACTCCATCAATTGTCGCGAGGCCCAATTTCGGATGCAGGATGGACCAACCGCTGGACCCGCTTGGGCCTTGTGCTGGAGGCACTTCGAGCCGGTTGAAGGCTTTTGGGACCGTGAGAGAGTTCAATCGTGTGGCCCATAGACCGATGGCAAACATTTGAGCCGGCAAGTCCACAACCGGGGGGACTCCAAAACCGTAAGGCCCATCGACCGCAGGGGGTACATCCCGTGTGGGCTAGTACTGGAGGCCCGTTGCAGAGACTGGAAGCCCATTACCGGAGGTTTAAGCCCGGAGGGGGTGTTGAACCGCATGGGCCTAGCACCCGCGTGACCCATTCCCGATCACATGACAACTTTGATCCACAAGCCCAATGAACCGCATGGGCTAAACCGTTGGACCAATGGAACGATCTGCGTGACCCAGCCCACATGGCCTTTCAATCGGGTGAGCAAGCCCACGTGAGCCAACCGGTGGAGCTAAACCCGGTGGAGCCCTAACCAGTGAGGCTCAATCCAGTGGAGCTCAATATAGAATCCCCATGGACTGTTGCGCTGCGTTGCTGCCCCTCCAGCTGCTGCAACCTTGGCTAGATGAACCCATGAACCCTCCTTTTTTGTACTTATTTTTCTTGAATAAAGTTAAGTAAAGATAATGAAAATGAGAAAGTACCACCTTTTCGGAAACAATGGCATCGCCAGAAAATTGAAATTTCAATCCTATCAAAATCTCATCCCCCACTTTTAGTATAAAGACGAAAAACATCACGTTTTTCTCCCAAAAAAGGATTGAAAGACAACTTTCCACTACTCGAAAGATTATCCAATTATACCGTTGGACTTAGAAAAATCCAAGGAACAATTCTTGGAACTTTTTATCACGCAAATCAAGACTTCCCAAAAAAATGATTTTTTCCATACTTAGCTAGATTTTCGAGTGACAGATAGGAGTGTCTTGATCAAGAGCCGACCAGATGGTGCCACGGCTTACGCTATTTGAGTCTCAGACGAGAGACGATGATGAGGGAATCAATTGTGATTACCTGAGATTTTGGGACACGACAAAGAGAGACGTTAGCCCTCAAAAGGTAACTTAACCCAAACGATGTGTTCCGCCTCGACTGACTTGACATGGCTAGAGGGGAAGCCATTTAGAGGTTTGGGTCGCTGGATGGGCACGAACGAGGAGGCCATGACCATGGCGCTCACGCTATGATGGCGAGGTAGAGCCTCGACCGTGCCCGATAGTGGCAACGACGAGACCGAGGCAAACCTTGACCACGTCGTTCACTCGGGATTACTGGAGATTTGTGGTTTGGTGACTAGGAACAAGGGTTCATCGCGTTGAGGCACTCACAGAGTAACACTCATGGGAGCACTCACGGAGTAGCACTCGCGGGACCCTCTCGAGGGTGTCGTGAGGACCACGTTCTGACAATACGAAGGAATATTCGCGCACTTTTTGTGCGACATGTGCCCATAGTTTATTAGCCCACTCGTCCCAGAAGAAAGGTCGAGTGGTCTATAAATAAGATATTTTCTCCTCATTTGGGGAAGACGATTAGAAGATTCAAAGAGCGATTTGACTGGGTCATTTCCGTACCAAAAATAATTTATAAAACTGAACAATTACTACTACTTAAAGAAAAGTGGTAAGAATTCCGAGTGTCGATCCTTAGGGACAGTTTGGCTAAATTACGATGAATTCGATTAATTTCTAAATTAATTAAAAGAGATTGGTTTGATGGTTTTGATGGTAGAAACAAACTAAAGAGAGCAAAAGCAACAAATAAATTGAGCGAAAAACGATGGAGAGAAGATTTAGGATTTCGAATCCACCCCGACCACTATGCATAGGTTAGGGCTACTATTCGAATCACAATTGTCAAGAAAATATTTGTGATTGTTAAAAGGCATAAACTATCCCACGGCACGGACCGTCTCACTGGCACGGTGTCACGCTGCCTAACGACATGATCCGTCTCACGAGCATAGCCTATCTCAGAACTCCAAGCACAACATTGAAAACAATTGCATAACTTGTATTCGAAAACCGCGGATATGAATACGAAACAGATTGAAAGTATTTAAAATCCTTCTGTACAAGTAAAAACGAAAGAGTTCTAGTTATACAATCGATCCGAATAAATAAAACCAAAACCTACACATAAATACAGTTACTTGGAGCGGGATTTCATCTCCTCCCTAGAAAAAGAATTAGCCTGCCATTGGAATGGAACCAGCCATGCTCGAATACCCCAAAGGGTTTTGCGTAGCCTCTGTTCTGTTGCTGCGTGCGTCAATTTTGTGATCCCCAAACCCTTCTTCTTTATGTGCTGTATAGTATAATGCTAATATCGAGAGTTTCCATTAAGAGGAAACATTTGTTTACACTGCCGGCGGAAACAAATGTTTCCTCCAAATCAATCACAGGGTCTGCTGTGATTGATTTGGAGGAAACATTTGTTTCACTGCCAATGAAAATAACTTGTTCTCTTCCCTTAAATGGTTTCCTCATGATCCCCCAGAATCACACTAATTATACTTCTCTCTTTTAATAGTAGTACCATTGTACCAATCAAGCTACTGCCATAGTGCCATGGGTCCCATTTCCGTCCCTAGCCACAAACCACGTGTAGTACATGTGCTGCAAATTTCCTTTAGCCAACTAGGAAATTGATTCAGTACTGTTTCTCGTTATCTAGTGCACTCTCGATCTAATCGCTTGATTAAATTCATTGGTACCGGCTTTGCTTCGACACCAAGTAAAAATTAACCCATTAACAGATTAAGCCTCCAAATACCTACAACACAAAATAAAAGAGTACTTTAAACTCCAAGTAACAATATAAACAAACTTAGCAAGGATAAATTAAGGGGGCGTTAATGTTAACGTTTACGCGTCTATCACGATTCTAGAGAGAGAGCAACACTCTTTCAAGAGAGAAGTTGCGCATCTGACTCTTGCCCTAACTGGGGTGACGAATTCTTGTCAAGGGTCTTGCCTATTTTTCACTAGTCCATTAATTCTCCAATTAGTCCCATCATCTATTATCCTCCTCCCTAGTCAATTAATTTTTGATTCACGTACCCTAAGATTTTCCCTTACATAGTTTAATAGTGAAAATTTAAGGCCACAGAAGAGGCAATTCAATTGTCGAACCTCGAGAAACCCGGTCCCTCTGTTTTTGCTATTTTTGGGATGCTATTGTTCTTTCCCAACAGACCTATTTTTCAGGGTTTAACTGACAAGAAATACCAAAATTTGTGAATATTCATTTATACCCATAATTCTTCCAGCCTTCTCAGGTGGGGCCAAATAATCTTCTTCTTACCCGCTTGAATACCGTTTTCCTCTGTTCTTGTTGCTTTACAAGCTGTGATTTTTGGCTTTCTTGTTCTACGTGTTTTTTTGCACTCTTTTATCTTGTAGACTGTATGAAATTCGCAGATAATTCACCATGGTTTGAGTTTTGAAGAATTTTAAGAAGGCGAAGAATTTTTGAGTATCCGTTTAATTTGTACACAAAAAATAACGCACTTATGATATTTTTTTTTGAAAAAAGTTCACACTTGTTTTTCATTCTCAATGCAATCTTTAAATTGGTGTTAAAATTTTTCCTAATACATTTTTTTTTTTTGCGTGCAAAAATACACGGTTATCTAAAAGATCGAGCAATTTGGGACGGAGAGGGAGGACAGAAGAATTTCCTATTCCTATTTATGACATGAATCCGATTATGAAATCCAAGTATTATTGTTTGCCATCCACTTGAAATCAACGTACCAATTGCACATTCACGTATAGAATGCAGTTTTACGTATCAATGTTGCCGAGGAAATCGTTGCCTCATCCTCTTTCCGTCTTGTGCAGGTTTTCTTCAGACAGGTGCACCTTTGAGCAATCATCTGATGGCTAGCGGTGACGATAAAGAGCCCTTGCTTTCGGTATCAGTAGATGCTTCCCACCAATTCAATGAAAAAAATGCCCTCAAGAGAAGAAGATGCCCCCATGGTAACGATGCTCCTTCGTCGAAGATCAACCTTCATGACAAAAATGGCCTTGAATCATCGTTACCGCATCCTGATCTCATTTCAGCACGAGAACAACTTAGTATGAAACGAGTATTCATGTACTTCGCTATATACCTAAGCGTAGGCACCTCGTGCTTCTACCTCGTGAGGCATCAAATCGAGGGTAAGAAAACAAATGGGGTCCTCGACGCCATTTACTTTTGTGTCGTGACAATGACTACTGTTGGGTACGGTGACCTCGTGCCCAACAGCACTTTGGCGAAACTACTTGCTTGCGTTTTTGTATTCAGTGGCATGGGCCTTGTTGGGTTTTTTCTTAGCAAGGCAGCAGACTATATTGTGGAAAAGGAGGAAATCCTTCTGGTTAAAGCCATTTTTACGCGCGAAGAATTTGGTCCAACCGAAATTCTCAAGGAGGCTGAAAGCAACAAAGCCAAATACAAGTTTCTTACCGTCCTTGCCCTTCTTTTGGTTCTTGTAACTGTTGGCACCATCTTTTTGTATCGGTTTGAGGGACTCAATTTTATTGATGCCTTCTACTGTGTTTGTGCGACGATCACTACTTTGGGATACGGTGATGAGAGCTTTTCCACTGAAGGGGGCCGTTTATTCGCTGTGTTCTGGATACTGATAAGTACCATCTGTTTAGCTCAATTCTTTCTTTACCTCGCCGAGCTTTACACTGAAAACAGGCAAAGATTACTGATCAAATGGGCTCTAACGCAGGATTTGACAGCCTCGGATCTTGAGGCAGCAGATCTTGACAATGACAAAGTTGTCAGGTAAGTTCTTGTAGATCATCTTTTATGAACAACAATTATCATTTGAGTTTCATTTGGTTCGGCGTGATTGAACTTAACGTGTGTTGCTTCTTTCGGGCTGCAGTGTTTCTGAGTTCATTGTGTTTAAGCTAAAAGAGATGGGGAAGATAACTGAGGAGGACATCTCAGTTGTAATGGAAGGCTTTAAAAATCTCGACGTCGATCATTCGGGGACGTTAACAACATCTGATCTGATGCTCCCAGAATCAACACAAGCCCAAAACTGACATAAATTATAATTCGAAAGGTTATTGATTCAAAAGAATTTCATCGGTATAGTTCATCGATTCGACGTATGATGTTGAAGGCATGCTAATGGACTGGTGCTCTATCTCATATGCATCACTGAGTTGAAACTGATGAAATCTTTCCAAATATGCTACTCACTTTGTCCAAAATTGCTCGCCTCCCACGAAAAATCGTTCGATTTTTTAATACAAAAATAAAGTACTTTGGTGCATTTTTTTAAAATTGCTTGTACCGAATTAAAGTGTTTCATGAGTTCGCTTCATGAGTTCTATAATTTGGAGTAAAAAAGTTTAAAAATTTATGTACGAAACTATATTAGTTTTAAATTTTAAAATTGCATGCTTTTCATTGGAGTCCAGCAATTTGGACTTTTCATACGAGTCTAGCAATTTGGGGTAGAGGGAGGATAATTTTATCTGCTTTAGGCTAAGCTCGGTGTTGATGTATAGTAGCCACTAACCTATGAAGTTGTGTATGCATTTTGGCATACCTTTTAGGAATATTAAAAAATCTGTATAAATGTTATCCTTCCTAAATATTGTGTTCCCTTTTTTTTTTTGAGGAAAAGAAAAAAAATACCATACAAGAGTACTAGTACAACATAAACCAAGCTAGATCACATGTGAAAACATTCTTTACACCGGCAGTGTAAACCAAAGTTTTTTCCAAATTGATTGTATCGAGAGTATAAATATTGTTCATCAACTTATACCCAATGTATCGGTCCATAAGAGATTTTACATGATCATTTAAGCTAATTGCCTAAGTTGGCTCGATGAACATGCAATACTTAAAAAGTTCAAGCCACTCAATGTTGATGTGTTTCAGAAAGAAAAAAAAATTCAAATATGTGAATGACTCGATTAAAACTCGTTCAGGATTGACTCACTACAATCAAGTCAAAATTAAATATTTTTGAAAACTTGTTAATTTTTTAAATCTTAAACAATTCATTGCTCGGCTAGTTCGGATTTTTAAATCATGCAAAATATCCCAAGGAAAACATAAAAGAAAACTATTTCGCAGATAAGCCCATCAATCAGATTCGAATCTAGATTTACCCTTATCTCGTTCTCCTCTGCCTGATTGGAGTTGATCGCATTCCTTATTTTGATTCGAATTTGGCATTGACTTTACAAGATGAGTACTCCCAAGCACCCCAGATGCAACACAAGATGAGGTTGATTCTGCCAATATAAAAACCTAGAGGTCATTTCCCTAATTACAAATGAGGTCCATTTCGTTAATATGAAAAACTAGTGGGGGCATATCTCTAATTATACACCCTCTCATTTACCCTCATCCGTTACTCAGCCTCGTCCCCATTTACTCCATTTTACCATCCCTCAATTATCATTTCTTTACCATTTTACCCTTCCGCCGCCGATGGAAATCTTCAACGGCAACCACCAATTACCAAACCACAACGACGACGTCGTAAACTTCCCGCTACACTTAACACCCTTCCCCGACGCCGCCGCCACACTTTATCCCAATCCAACGGCCGAGATTCGTCCACCGGAGATGGAATACCAGTCCCAGCAGCCGCCGCAGAAGCTGCGTCCGATCAGATGCAACGGAAGGACATTGTCGGAGTATTATTCCGATAGGACGGGGAATAATCTTGAGGGGACTGTACTTGGGTGTGGTGGTGACTTAGGGTTTCTGAATCAGCTGAGTTTAGTTAACGGAGGATCGGAGGAGTACGGCGGAGGGGGTGGGTTTGGTGGCCCGTTGGTGGATGTTACGGCGGTGGAAAGAATGAAGGTGGAAATGGAGGAAGAGCGTGTGAAGCTAATGTCCGAGGGACGTCGATTGGAAGCCGAATTAAGGTAGTATTAAGGACTCTTTGGCCAAACTTTTTTTTAGAGGTATTTTTTTCTTCAAAGATTAGTTTTTGCAAACTCACTTGCTTAAAATGAACTCCAAAACTTGTCTCTTTTTAGTGTCTGTGTTGTGTGTAATTTAGGCCAAAGTTTCTTTTGGTAGTTTCACTCTCTAGTTTTGGAAAAATTATATATTTTGTGAGGATATGATGGTGGCCCCAAAGCGGAATTTCCCAATGGTGGTTGGTCGAAGCTCCAGATGGATGCGATGATTGTTTATATTTTTCTGTCTTAACTTAATTTAATACTCATTTGCTTGTATTTTTCTATGTCTCAACTTTTATAGTATACTCATTTGACTTTGTTCAGTAGTAGCACAAAGGCAACTGGTTTTGATTTTTCCTATTCTTATATTCTGCTAGTTTGCTTACTATCTCCCTTTTCAAAAGATTAATAAAACATTAGCCTTTTAAGTCATTGGAATCAAGATTTACTATGAATTAGGTCAAACCAACAGCAGCTTAATAGGATTAATATGAACCACTCCAATAGTTCTTCATCAGATCTTTTAAAAAAAATTGAGCTTACACCCGAAGCTTCTTTCACCAAACTTGGAGGAAAACTTGCCTCGTCCTTGATTTGGTTTAACTTTAGTGTTTTTTCTTCATCCGCTATCATTTTAGTTAGAGGTGGCAAATGGGTGGGTGGGTGGGTTGGGTTGGGTTTGTGTGGGTTGGTATGGGTCATGGGTTGAATGTGGGTGGGTTGAAAGTGAATGGGTTCGATATGGGTGAGTTGAATATAGGTCAAGTCGAACCCAACCCAACCCAACCCGACCCAATTTTTTTTTTTTTTGAAGATCGTGGTTAACAGCAACAAAAACACCAATTAATTTTACCATTCGGGTGGGCTAACTACTGGAGTACTTTAAAATGAGTTCAGTCTAATTCCTTAATTGATCACTGATCAGTACCCTTGCGGCTTCAGCTAGCCCTCTGATTCAACTCGTTGAGACAAATATAGATGTATTTTTTGAATTTGTATTAAGTTTTCTTGGTTTAATTTTTCATCTCCATGAAATCAATTTAAAAAGTAAACTAAAAAAATTATTAAAGAAGGAAATATTTCTGAACACCTATCTTTATTATCGTCTCACTTGCATTTTTTTATTTTATTTCAGTCCGTATTATTTATACTTTTTTGATTCAACTCGTTGAGACGAATGATTAGTCAAAAAAAAAAAAAGGGCAAGTCCCAACCAAATGAAGCAATAAAACACCGACTTCACATAAACAAATTTACTCTAAACATAAATGTTTGTATTGGTGCCGAGTTTAGCAACTCTTTCTCCAAAGTCCTCCACAAGCTCTTCCTCCCTTTGATAATTTTGATTTTCATCAGAACAGTTTACCATCAAACCTTAAAAAGCAAAATTCTACAAAATGTAGCTTTTTCCGAGAGTCTAATATGATGGCAAATGCTGTGCTATAATTCCCAACCCCAATTTCTAGTCAAGCATCTAGTCCCCGCATTAATAGTCTTTTTTTTATTTATTTATCTGAATTCAGTTGTAAAATGGAAACTCAATAAAATCAAGCAGTATTTCGAAAAGAAAATTGTGTAGATAATATCGAAATGTTAGGCTAAAATAAAATGCGAGTCAAAATTAGGAATAAAAACAAGTATTTTATATTTTTTGGTTTTTGTTGTAATCGTGTAGATGCATTTGTCGGTGTGATTACATGAAACCAAGCATGCACTTGGCTCGTGTCACAATTTAAAATACAGCAAAACCAAAAAATACTGCTTGATTATTTCACACGAAAACAGTGTTTGCCATCCTTGATATTAGAGAAGGGCCAGCTAATAAAGAGTAGTTCTAGATGCAGAGAGAGAGAGAGAGTGAGTAACGTGAGTGGGAGTGTGGGAAATTTTTGGGACCAACCCATTTTGAACCCAGGCAAACCCATCTAAATATAGGTAAATATGGGTTCACCCATTTACAACCCATATTATAATATGGGTAGGTTGGGTTGGGTTTTAGGTGGATGGATTTGGGTGGGTTCATGGGTTGGGTTCAAAATTGCCACCTCTAATTTTAGTGAAAGGATTTTGAGCTTTTTCCCCCTTTTTTCTTCTAATTTTAGTTTCAAAGTTTTTTGAAGAAGGGTTGGAGATGCCCTGGAATACATGTGTGACGCTCTGTTGAGTAGTACATATATATTTGGCTCCCAAAAGGTTAAGACCATCGAAGAAGTTGTGTGCTGTTTTCTTAACTTTTGCATGATTTCACCAGACTAATTTGAATTGTAATAATGATGACTTACACCTAGATTTTTCTTAAGAAAAATATTGGTTAATCATGGAAGAATGAACTGCGATGATGATACTTGCTGAAGTCACGGCTATTTTCATTTTGAATGACTTGCATTGAGCTTGTAAAACTTATTCAGGATGGTTTCCTTTTTGGTCATTTGATTGATCGGTCTTTTCACTAGGCTAAGTCTCAGGTCCAAGGAAATACCTCTGATGTACCGTTGTGATGCATTATGCTTTTGTTGATGTTTAGTTGGTATAACTTGTGCAACATATCTCCCTTGACATTGGGGCTGCAGATGGTGTTGGTAGAGGTGATTCCAGTGGTTTGTAACCTTTATTGTGATAATGGCTCATCATAGCTACACAAAGGTGTAGGGCTCAAAGATGGTATTGGTGGCAAGAAGTGCTACCATGCTTTTGAAGCTGGCGCAAGCTTGAATTTTATTTATTTTGAAGCTTGGACATTTCAAGTGTGTGCATCCTTGAAATAACTTCTATGTTTTGGTGGTTACGAATTTGGAATTTATGTGCCCTTTAGTACATCTTCAGGATATGTGTTTTCTTTCTCCAAGAGAAAAAAATCAAAGCCTTTTTGGCTTACCCAAAGAAATTAAAGTATTGCTGCTAAGAGAGAGTGACAAATGTTTTGAGAATATGATTTGACGTTCATGCTCATCAAGATAGCTTTGGTGCTTTGATCTTGTTGTGGGAAATTGTAGTGAGCTAAATTATGAATACATGGGCCAAAAAGTGCTGTAGATTCTTTACCTGTTTCAAGAATGTCTTAAAGTCTACATACCAGATTAATCACTGTTTGAACTTGAAACTCACTAGAAATGCTCCTTTGTTTCAGTTCGTCTTCAGATGATGATGGTGATTCATCAGAAGCCGTGACAGAACCTTTGAATCGTAAGAGAAAGAGAAAAACGAGGAAAAGGATCAAGTTATACCTGAAAAGCATGATGAGTAAGGTTATCCAAAAGCAAGAGCAGATGCATAACCAGCTGATAGAGATGATTGAGAAGAAGGAAAGGGAAAGAATAATCAGAGAAGAAGCTTGGAGGCAGCAGGAGATTGAAAGGGCAAAGAAGGACGAGGAAGTCAGAGCCCAGGAGAGATCTCGTAGTCTAGCTCTCATCTCCTTCATTCAGAATTTGCTGGGCCACGAGATCCAAATTCCTAAATTATGGGAACCGTCATGTCTAGGAAAAGAGGAAGTTGAAATACACAAACAAAAAGATCTTGCCTGTGATCCCTGTAATAGGAGGTGGCCAAAATCTGAAGTGCAAGCCCTCATTACACTTCGAACTGCTTTGGATCAAAAGTTCCTTAAGGGTGTGAAAGGCGTTGTATGGGAAGAGGTAGCTGCTGGATTGTCTCACATGGGTTATACCCGAAGTGCAAAGAAGTGTAAAGAGAAATGGGAAAACATCAACAAGTACTATAAACGGACAATGGAGACTGGAAAGAAGCATCCTGATAATGCTAAAAGTTGCTCTTATTTCCATGAACTGGACATCCTATATACAAATGGACTTATTAATCCAGGGAATGCGTCTCATTGTATAAAGAATGAGATTGAGGACAGGAGTGTGGAGGACTAAATATTTGCAAAACATCACATTGGTGTTTTCCACGTTGAAGGTCATTATGGGAGGTACCTTGCATATACTTATCAACCTGCTCCTTGATGTCTTTTTTAGTATTCTTGTTCGACCTTTATTGTTTTCTGGCTGTGACTTGTAATTTTGAGCCTAATTGGCTGCGATGAGGTAGATCATTTGCAATTGAGTTGAAAAAATGCAGTTACCATAAATCAGAGTCTGCCCTCTACTTAGAATTTGTTTTTGTTTCTTCTTAACTGCAGTATTGGATTATCCTTGTGAAAAAGTTAGTATAAATATGAAGCAGGAGGTAGAGATGCCTTATTACTATCTGTGTTCTTCTTATCAATTTGTTTTCTATAATAGGGACATTAATTAGTGTAAAAATATGGATATCTTACCCGATGAAGAAGGAAGTATTGGATGGTAGTAGATAGGTCTTGATGTCGTACCCATGTGCTCAATTAAACACTTACCATCATGTCCATTCACATTTCCACCAAAGAACTAGCAATATCGGTTATAGTTTGATAAGTTGATAACAAATTTGGGAATACATTGAACTCCACAAGCTTAAATGTACTCCCCTTGCCCCACCCTCCCTAGCAAAAATAGCCCCCACCTGCCTATGAAAGCTTGATATGGTGTTTTATGAAAACAGGCAACGGTACAATAATGGGAAGGAAGTTTCCCTTCGTGTGAATATTTACACTTCACACCAGCTCTTACTTATATACTGTATTAAGAAGAACCGACAGAGAAACATTTCTGTGTAAAAAGAAAGTGTAGAAAGGGGATTCACTTCGTAGTTCCTCCATGCAAAAGATACAGCTCCTCCATTCCTTCCAAACATGTGTAGTCTTTATGTTGTTGATTTTTCTGCCTTCATACTCTTAACAGATCATATCTCAATCCATTAATGTGGATATTTTCTTTCTGACAAAGGAAAGGCCGAAAGGGCGTGCTCGTTTCCTCTATATAAGCCAATCAATCTGTGGATCTCTCTCGCTATCTCTCTCAGATAGAATGAACAGGGACAATAGAGTTCAGGTAAGCGATGGAAATAGGGAGTGTGCATTATTTTTCATGGCTTTACTCGTAATATCATCTATACTTGTATTTCCACACTATATGCAGCCTGAACCTCCTGCCATATTAGCTCTCGTGTCCTCTATCGTCCCTGTGTCCATTTTATTTTATGTATTTTATCTTCTGCTGTTTGTTTGGTGACCCCTCCGGCAACACCACTTTGCAATGCTAAATGAATCTCTCTCTCTCTCTCTCTCTCTCTCTCTCTCTCTCTCTCTCTCTCTCTCTCTCTCTCTCTCTCTCTCTCTCTCCTGTTGTTTTCCTGAGAAATGTAATCTCGTTTTGGTTCTAGGATCTATAAATTAGTGTTTGTCTTGCCACTATCTTTTGTTGCTGGAAATTAAAGAGAAAATGCTTGCTAATTAGGCATCCGTTCCAGAATCACAAAAATGCCAGTAAAATTGATAGTGTTTTTCGCACCTTGTTTATGCTGTTTGTACAAGTTGATTTTTATTATTGTGTGAATAACAAGGTGGTTGAGTAACAAGGTGGTTTTGAACCGGCGGTTTGGGCTAAGTAATCTTTCTAACACCACGAAATGTATTCAAATGATGTCATCTAGAACGGACTCGGGGGAGGTGTTGTGCACCCCTCGGCCGTTGGATCGAGTTTTGGACGGCTGGGATGCGTTCGGCAAATTTTTTTTTAATTTTGATTTTTTTTACTGGTAAAAAATCAAAACACATCCGAGCCGTCCAGTTCCAAAACTCGATCCAACGGCCGAGGGGTGCACAGCACCGTGCACAACACCCCCCGCTTCCGATCTAGAACAACTATCGAATTGAATGTATGCGCATTGCAAAAATAAACGAGGAAAGAGCCAAAGATTAGCAATCAAAAATGAAGAACAAAGAAAATTGAATTGGGGTTCTATGAATGCTAGAGGGAAATAGTTGCCTTTACTAATATCACATTTATAATACGGTTTAGGGGTACGAAATTGGTTCGGTTTGTTTGCGGTGAGGATCGGTTCGCTCTGCCGGATAATTTGTACACCAGATGTGAATCGGTTCGGTTTGTCAGCAGTGAGGATCGGTTCGGTCTGCCGAAGTTTTTCTCCCAACTTACAGTCCCGCTACCTGTTTAAGTAGTGGCCTCTACCACTCAGTTCACTCACAATCCCCCAAGTTCCCAACTCACCTCCCTCCCTCTCCTCTTTTTTTTTTCTTTCTTGGAATCACTCTCTCTTTCTCTGTCTGTCTACTGTCATTGCCTTTCTCATCTGTGAATCATCTTTACTTTCTCTCCTCTTTACTGCTGGTTTATGTTTACCATGTAGTAATTGTGTTTTGTGCGTGAGAATATCATCATTTCGGTAGTTTATTGGAGAAAATTCAAGAAAATGATCTACCGACACCATGTTGTACGCTGAAAAAAAAAGAAAAGAAAAGGGAAAACCGGTTGGGTTGGGTTGAGTTTGGCTTGGCTTGGCCTATATTCGACCCACACATTTTTTTTTATTTTTTGACCTACCCATACTTACCCATTTATTTTTAACCCGTATTTAACTCATAACCCATTCAAACCCAACTCAACCCGCTCATTTACAACCTCTAGCTGTAATCATCACTAACCTTGGCGCCACCCGAGCAAATCCTACATCCATTCAAACCCAACTCAGCCCCAACCTGTTATGAACGAGTTAGTTGGAGTCTGTTAGACAAGGCTATTCTTGTAATTCCATTTGTACTTGTGTTAGGGCAGTTAGAAGCTGGTTGCGTGTATAAATAAGGGAGGTAATACACTGCCCATTTCATTGTATTGTTTTGCAACCAATTCGTTGGGTTAGAATAAGAGCATCAGTAAACTCTTTTCCTTGTACATTTCTTCTTCTTCCAATTCTAGTCATTACACAACCTCTAGCTCTAATCGTCACTGACCCTCGCGCCAACAGAGCAAATCCTACATTCAGTCCTTCCATTCACTGATTCATCAGTAATTTCTAGCCCCCATTCCCCCATCTCGACTCCCTCCACTTGGCGGGTCCAAAAAGTGCCACCCCGCCGCACCTCCTATATATATGTCTGTTATAGCAGTCCTCTCTGAGTCTCTGTAAAGTTTGACCCGGAGAATGTTTTGGGATTACTCAACACAGTTGTATGGAGATCCACCAGGCCTCAAGCGCTCCTCCAAAACCCGCAACGTCCTCCCCCGCCACGAGCAGGGTGGGATCTTTGCTACCTAGGGTTACGCCCTCTGCTCCGCACTACCGGCATCTGCATCGCCACCTCCGAACGACCAACCTTGTATCTAGCCTTGTCGACGAAAAGTTCGCTAGCGTCCTTGTCTGGTGATGGAAACAAGAGGGACACTATCGAACATTGCGTCAACAAGTCCGGATATAAGGTTGGTCGCTCCGGGCCCGGAGGTGGCAATGCATACACCTGGCAGTGCGGAGGAGCGGGAGCATCCCTCGGCCGCAAAGATCCCACCCTGCTCGTGGCGGGGGACGACATTGCGGATTTTTCAGAGCTGAGCGAATATGACTAACGTGGTACCTGCTCGCCCGAGCGTCCAAGAATGCAACGGATGGCCCGGGTTAAGACACACTTTGTCTTTTCTTTTTAGGCGATACATATCTGGTTGCAGGCTTACTCTGTTGATCGCTTCATGCAGTCCCTTGGTCTGGAAAAATACTCGAATATATTTCAAGCAGAGGAACCATGTTTTCATCACATACTGTTTTTATTGCAACTGCTTGTTCCCTTTTCACTTTGACACTTCATGCTGTTTATCCAGGTTGATATGAAAGCCCTTGTGCACATGGCTGATGTGGATCTGAAGGCTTTAGGAATACCAATCGTAAACTTTTATTGCTTTTGCTAGTTAATGTTTTGAGGAACTTCCCTCCTTGAATAGAACTTACTACGATTTTCTATTTTTCTGTGTCATTTCTATGATTTGAATGTTTCTGTTCTGGAAGAATGAAATTGT
Source organism: Vaccinium vitis-idaea (assembly GCA_963854785.1). Lineage (NCBI taxonomy): Eukaryota > Viridiplantae > Streptophyta > Magnoliopsida > Ericales > Ericaceae > Vaccinium > Vaccinium vitis-idaea. Next base: position 30,442,426 of record OY978221.1, on the reverse strand, counting down.
AAGTACAAATGGTAGTTAATAAGAAAAAAATATACTGGATGATCATAATGTAACTGGACAGGAGCAGCAATAAAACATATCGTTGACCTTTTGTAACGTCCGTTGCGCATCATAATTCATAACGTAACTAGAGTCACTAGACACAAGATGAAATCCAATTGCCAAGATCAACGGCTCGGATGCCGCCCTACAGCACCCCAAATCCTTCTAATTAACAGTTCAGTTATCAAAAAAAAGAAAAGAAAGAATGTCAACTATAAGAAAGAACAAAAACAAAATAAAACCTTGAAATAGATATATCTCGGAATACTTCACAAAATTTTCTAGACTATACAAAGAAACTATTTCGAAAGCCCATTAGCACGCGGAACAATTATATTAATTGAAACTGCTTCATTAATATTAATCCAACAACATTGGTTTCATTTATAGTTGTGAAACAGCCAGTTCATTTAATCAAAAACATGTATATATCTCCATCAAGCCGCTTAGAAAGCATCAAGAAATTAGAGTTCGAATCTATGAGATCTAATACGTAGTTCTCATCAACCTGGTGCGGTCTTTTGTTTCTGATTTTGGCTTAATCCATTTCATAGCTTTGTTCGATTCGATCAAAATAATGGAAAATTTAAAGTTAGTCAAGAAATTTGTCGTACAACCCGAGAAACCCACCAAGCGCAGGCGAATCTTCTTGTCAAACATTGATCTTGGCCTTGTTGCCTACCAAGAATCTGTTTCCTTCTTTGATCCTCCGCAAATCAGTTTTGCAGAGGCTTGTGAAAAGTTATACAGAGCACTCGAGCGTTTGTTTGTGCACTATGATTTCTTTGCTGGGCGCTTAGTCCCGTCCTTGGAAGATGGCCAACGCCTAGAGATTGACTGCAATGGTGCAGGTGTTGTGTTTGCTGCAGCGGAAACTGAGACCAAGTTGAGCCAACTTGGAGATCTTATGGCACCAAAGCCAGAGTTTAAGCAATTCATTGCGTTTCTGCGTGAAGAAAACGAAGAAGGATTGGAGATGAAGGACATGCCTCTTTTGTTCATCCAGGTATTTCATTTTTTACATTTCAAGCATGTAATTTATGCTCACAAACTAATACAAACGTTTAACAATTCCAGTTGACTCATTTGGGTTGCGGAGGCGTGGCATTTGCTTCCCGGTACAACCACTGTGTCCTAGATGGAGTGGCAGTACGTGAATTCCAGGCTAACATGGCTGCTCTAACCCTGGATAAAGATATGGTGATGATACCAAATCCAGATCGGACAGTGTTTAGAGCACGAAACCCACCTCTAATAACTCATCCTCACTATGAGTACTCAAAACCCATCCAATGTAAATCTAATTCCACATTTATGCAATCTTCAATCTACGATAGGACTCACCTGATCCATTTACCCCCACACCGCATTGCCTTCATAAAGAAAGCCGCTGTGAGGGATGGAAAAATGATAAGTTGCACCACCTTCCAAGTCGTGGCAGCAAAGATATGGAAGGCAAGGAGCGTGGCAATGGAAATGGAGGACGAAAGAGTTTCGACAATGTTGTTTCCGGTGGATTGTAGGAAAAGGGTCGTACCACAGGCAACGATTGGGTTTTCTGGAAATGCCCTGATTCCTGGATTTGCTCGGGCAAGCGTGAAGGATTTGAAGGAGGAAGACGATTGGGTACTTGTGGAAAAAGTGAAAGAAGGGCTGGAGAGATTGGATAATGAATATGTGAGATCGAGCATAGATTGGTTGGAAGTGAATAAAGGGGTACCCTGTAGGGAAGACAGCTTCTCTCTGGTAGCATGGTGGAGATTAGGGTTAGATGAAGATGAATTTGTTTGGGGCAAAGCAAAGAGCAACACTCCAGTGTCACTTAAACCTGGTTTGGTGTATCTACTGCCAGCACCAACAGGTGAGGGAGGGCTTAACATTTGCCTGGAACTTCCTAATTATCAAATCAGGGAATTTTATAGGTTAATGTGGAAGGTTGATTCTGGTAGTTTCTATTTTTGAGAACTCGGGTGTTTAGCCAACTTACCGCACCTCAAATAGTCAATACAAGATCATATTTTCATGTGCGAATTGTATGCTTTATCTTCATCAATTGTCACTTGTATAAACTTTTAACATCTTATTTGAGAAGACAAATTATCAGAGTGATGTCATGCGCTTCGCATCTTATTGGCACGAGGTTGTCACAAAATAAACAAATTCAACTCCGCATTGTCTACAGAGTTTCTGATCCATCCAAACATGAAGACCTTCCTTTGGTAATATTGAAAAAATATTTGCAAAACAAATACGTGAGACAAATCATATAAGAATTTTGGGAAAAAGAAGAAGAAGGGGGATAAGATTCCTATTAGCTTACAAGAAGAGAGAACTGTCACTGATCACATTCCACCCTGGTACTACAGCTCAGAAATAGGTGATACAATAACTGGGATACAGAACTGGAAAAAAAAAAAATGTTCCTAGCAAGTGAAATTTTCTTAATGTTCATTTTGTTTAGCACGTGTTGAACGAGCAATGTTCCTTCTGGACATGCTCTGGAGGTCATCCAGAATAATACCGCCAACCAGCAGCCACCCCAGCTACTAATACAACTTTAACCAATAGTTTGGTACTGAATAAGGATGATGAAGAAGGAGATGATGGCGTTGATGATTGTGGTGCTTCCCATGGTCTTCCTCTCAATTTGGCATACAACTTGGATAGAAGCAAAGGAAACTGTTCGTTGTTCTTGGCAGCTGCAAGTAGAACAAGGAGCAACTGATAAAAAAGCAGAAGTGCCAGGGGTGGAAACAACAAAGACAAAATAGCTGGAAAATGCTCTCTGACCTTGTTTTTTTTTTTTGAGTATTCAAACGATGATCACAAAAGTGCAACACTAAAATTTTAGCAAATAACATGGTACAATCACGTTGGCAAAACTAACAGAATCTGATTGGTTAATTCCAATGGCTCCAGTAATGACAGTGAAGAGCTATGAAGTACTGACACTCCTGAGGTCGCCGTGTCGCCTGTCGGAAAAGGGGACACGCGTGTCCCACGCAGGGACACATATTGGACACGCTAGGGACACGGCATGGACACGCGTGTCCCACATATACACTCACGATATCTCTCTCCCTCCCTCACTTTTTTTCTCTCTCGTTACATAAATATGCGTATGTGCGCGCGTGCATGTATGTACAAATATATGTGCGTGCGGCCTGTGTACTTATATATATTCAATGTATATATCATCGTCACTGTGTGTGTATATCTTATACATGTGTGTATATGTGCATGTACTAGTATATATACCTGTACACAACAATCCAAATATCTTACATATCAAAAGAAATGTGTATATAAACTATTACAGCATCCAATTTATTTTTTCTGTATCCCTCGCCGTGTCCGTGTCCGTGTCCAATTTTTAAGAATTCCTGTATCCGTGTCAGTGTCCGTGCTACATAGGTGAAGAGATTTTACAAGCAATTAGGTTTTTGTATAAGCTAGACCAAATAATACTTAAAAAAGTACCTTTGCTTTTTAAAAGTCTCTCTTCCTCTCCCATACGCCTCCGTAGTACATTAAGCAGTGATCCGAAGTATAAAGCAAACACCGTGCATGTTATCGTGATGACATTGTAAGGCATGCTGAAATCAGGAGTCGTTAAAGGGACAAGCAATACTTCTGTGTATGACAAGACTGGACTTCTCTCCTGCAAACAAATTTGCCAGTGACTTAAAAGAAAAGGAAAACAAAGCACCCTTATAACCACTATATCTCAGCAATTCATACCTGCAATTTGGTCAAGAGAGGTGATTTATCTGAAGATGTATCTTCAAGAAAATTCAAACTTGCTTGGAAGTCAGGAAAGCTTACAACAGCTGATGGGATGTCGAATCCCTGGTTCGCATCTGGAGGATATTCATCAATGTGCAAAAAACCCTGTAACAGTATATTGTGGCAAATAGGAACATGAGAAAGATATGAAGAAAGATTTGCAGTAAGAAAATTAAAATAGGTCCCAGACAACTTTTCATAGTCTGCAGGCATTCTTGCATAATAGGTCTGGCGATAAATAGAAACCACTTGAAATATTCTCAGAGTCCAAATTGTAGAGAGTGATGGAAAGGAGAACCTAGCAATCAAATAAAGGAACCCTGCTTGGCATTTTTGCTTTAATCTCAAATTATATCACGAAAATGTTGCATTTTCAACCTTATAGAGTGCTACTGTTGCTTTGTTTTTAGAGTATCCAATGCAAGGAAAAAGTCAAACTAAACACAGTTGGAACAGTAACCTACAAACAAATTATTTCAAAATGCTTGTGAGAAATTAATGTAATTACTGTGTCGCATAAAACTTTTATCTTATGCAAAGATGAAAAGATACACATACCTTATCAAAGTCTACGGTTAATGCAGCTGACATGATACCGCAAGGTAATTTGAGGGCCAATTCCATTACCCCAGGGGACACCTTGTCTTCAGATGGTGAAACACGCATCTTCGTCACTAGATGACGTACAGATTGAGGTTTTCCATCAACAAATATTTGCAGCGTATGATAATATACCTTAACATACCATGGCACAACCTGGAAAACATTAACATGAAAGCTACACTTGTCTCTGTTGATATCAGGGATCTGGAAACCCTCACTCTGTTTGGTAGGTTTTAAAGATAGAGCAATAGCGCCTCTTTCATTCCCACTTCCCATCAAGAACCTATTAGCATGTAATGGTGCCTGAGGACATGACCAAGCTACTGGGATCTTCCACATAAGTCCCAAATCAAATGGCTTAGAATCACTGTAATTCCCCACTAAAAACTCGTACATAATAGATGGGCCCCATTTATGAATGCTATTCATCTCTTTAATCACTCTATCTGGGGAAACAGATAACTCTAAGCCAGAGTTACTCCAGGGACCTTCAAAATCAAGATTGTGAGTGTCATCCCTCTCATTTTCTTTCTTTCTACTACTCAGTTCAGAGACTAAGGCTCCTTCAAGTTGAAGGTATACGTTACTAGACTTGGCAAGCACACATTTTCCAATGACTTTCCTTCCAAAAAGTGAGCTAAGAGACCAACTTGGAGGTAATATTGAGTCACTGGAGTACATGCTATCTCCTGGATTATTAGGGTCAAGAACAACTGTAAGTGTTTGTTCGAGCAATATACCCATGTCCGAACCGGATGGATCAAATTCAGAAGAGGTCAAATGCAGTCGCTGAGAATGATAAAATCCTCTATATATAGATGGTCTATCCATTAGTACCGAAAGCCCAGCTTTATCTCGGCAAGGGAGTAACTTCAACCAGGGAGTCAGGTTCTCAGTGCAAACAGCCTCACGAGGCAAGGCGCCATACCTCAAATTGCCTGCAAATTGGCGAAAGCCCCAATCAGGAGCAGAATAGGTAGTAGAAGACTCTAGGAAGTTGATTGAAGCACAAAAGAGGCCAGAGAGAGAGTGGGTAAGATTTTTCCATGAAGCATCAACCTGTTCTTGGGGGACATCAAAGACAGCCCACAGTTCAACTCCAGGAGGCTTAGCATTATTACTTGATATGGGGTCATTGCCCCCCCAGCGTTCATAATTCCATCGGCCTTGGGTAAAAGACAACTCCATTTCCCGTATATGATATTTGTGTACCTGTTATGGAACTTGGCAATTAGTTATACAACTGAAAAATGTGTCATTTTTTATCCTAACAAACTCTAGGAAAGAAAAAAGGAAGAAAAAAAAAAACAATTTAGTAGGAGAAAATTAAGATGGATAACGATATCAGAATAATCTAGCATACTTCACCTACTGAAAACAATTCGTCTCTAAACAAAATTGCCAACATAAATCCAGCTTGAAAAACTCCAAAACGAACATGAAGCTCACGTTCAGGTCCTCAAATCATTGAAAAAAACGGACTAAACAACAAAGAAAAATGTTTGCAAACATGGAAGGCAACATTAATTGACTAACTACCATAATGCCTGCTGTGTCAATAGTCGATGTAACTTGCCGATCAAAAACAATAATGGATGTAACTCATGGGACTGATTTCCAATTAGATAAAAAAGGAACGGAATTAAAGGGAACCACCGATCAGCCACAAAAGTCCAAGTTCTTCAAGAGTAAAGATAATTTCACCAGAGAAGATCATATACCAAAAACCTTTGATTGGCACATGGGGTCATACCACTCGCTAGATCAGTTAAGTGGACGAGGTCCAGAAAGTCAATTTTCAACAATTTTGCGATGCTGGAAGGAACTTGGTAGGGTGTTTTTCAACTTCCTTGGTATCTTTTGCTCAAATCCATGCTTCCTACTAAAATTCTCCGAATAGTCTTACCCATTTGATAGCTGGTGCCCCTCTATTATGTTCCAAAGCAGCACTATTGCAAATTGCAGTAGCACTCAGTTTGGCACCTAAAATCTACGCTAAGCTAAACACCACCCAAATCAAGGGCACGCAAAACTGATCACCCCCAAACCCAAAATAAACGTCTTAAACCACAATGACAGTGATCCACCAACCCATTTATAATTTTATATTGCTAGATGGCTTTGTGTTCAAAGTTCATACTACTAATCGATTCACACGTGGGTGCAACTCATCTCTTTGAAACCCCCCAAATTTAACTTATAAACCCTAAACCCAAACTGAAAACAACTTCATTTACTCTAATTCTTCGAAAAAATCCCAAATCAAATACGAAATCATTGACACAAAGAAAATTGAAACGCAATACATACCAGTTGGTAAATGGCTTTGGGGAAGAAACGGTGGTGTGGGCCATAGGTTTCGGTGGGTGGAGCTTTGCTCTGGAAGTGGAAATGGGCTAGGACTTTTCGATCGGGCAATGGCTTCAACAGTAATTCCTCTGAGAATTCTTCTTTTGGATCTTCTTCTTTACCAATCGATTGGGAAACGAAGCAGAGAACGAATAGCAAAAGAATCATCCAACGTGGAAAACCCATCGATGGGTCGTTTCGGTGGTTCGAGATTTATTGTTTTTCAGATAGACGGAGATGTGAAAGTTGAAGCCCTCCACTCGCCATGAGAAGTTCTCAAAAGCTTCAGTAAAGTGCAGAGATGGAGTTGTGGAGACCATTGGCCCAACAGAGTGGCCCGTCAAAAACTCGGATCGTGACCCAAAGTTAATTTTGTTATCGGGTTGATCCATTTATCCAACGACGTCATCAAACGTTAATTTCTTTAAAAAATTCCTCTTAATTTTTATACAAATTTGGGATCAAAATTTGTATATCAAATAATTCGTCATGATGAGAGGAATCTTAAAAGACACAAAAAATATTTCGATTTGAAAAAAGTCCATACTAGTATATGACAACGAAAAAGATAGTCTATCCAAAAGTTAGTTGATACTAAAAGATTTTGAAAATTTTGCTTTTAAAAAATTATTGTGAGTATCATTAAAAATTCTTATCGATGGATTTTGAGAATCTATGGATTCGTAAAAACTGAATTATGAAATAAAATCTGACTTTAAAAAAAATGGGTTTTAGAGTAGTATTTCTTGGATTAGATTTTAAATTCTAAGTACTCTTTGAGCTGATTTCAGCTTTTTGCAATAAACCGGGGCCTATTATGGCTATGTCACGGTACATCATTATTAAAGTAGACGGAAAAACAAGCATAATACGCAAATGACCTTAGCTTAATTAACAAGAAATTTCTTCAAGATAAGAGGAACTCGACCAACATCTTCACATAAGGAGGAAAATAACTTTGATTACCATTATTCATACAGCACAAGATGAGATTACAAAGTCTAAGCACGCTCAAATTAATTCCTCATGCACTCCGGAACAATAGTCATAAGTCTTAAAATTAGTTCTAACATTCTCATATGCTTTTTGTTGATTGGAATCCAATTTCCAGTACTTCTCTTGATTCCACCAGAAATTGGAGGAGTAACATTGTTCACTGGGGCCTTGAGTAGCAGTACTTGTGCAGCCATCAATGTTGAAACCTTGGTAGTGGGCTTTGAATGGTGCAGCAGACCAATTTGTTTTGGTTTGGCCCTCATCTGTGGCCCAACTGTCACCATCCCACAAGCTTGCCTCTACTTGCATTGCCTGTGTTGGGTAGCTAACCCCAATATTTGTGTTGTTCTTGAATACCCTGAATGGGATATCGTCCACATAAAACCTGCAAAAAAAAAAAAACAATATTTTCATTAGATTGTTTTGGGTCTCTTCAAAAAATAATAATAATAATAATCAGAATGATGGGTTCAACGTTTCATTTGATGGTAAAAAGCAATTTTTTGCGCGGAATTGATATCGTGTGTAATCATAGCTAGGGCATTTTAAGATTGTTTAATTCTGAAACAGAACACACTTCATTATGACTTGCAATTTTGCAAATATCCTTTTCCTTTTAAGTTAAACCATTGTATCGGTATTTTTGGTACAGTATGCTTTTATTTTGGTATAACATTGGTTTTTTGATCGATGAAGCTAAAAAGTAAACTTTGGAGCATCTTCAATGCGAGACATTTTATCGAAGTTAAATTTTTTTTTTCTTCGCTTGTTATTTTATCATTTAGCTAACTTTTGGCGAACAGTATGCGTGGTGAAATCTCGTATCCAATATTTGAGAACGCCTTGGCACCGATGCATCCACTTGAGACCGGATTCTCTCATTACCAACCCCCACTACCTCATGTGCCCCTCCTATTTTTTATTTTTTACGAGAATACCCCTGTAAATTTACATATTGTGTCTCGCATACACCTACCTACCATTGTACTAGTAGCCCCTTCAAATTTGTTAAGATTCCTTAATGGTTTTAGTTTTTTTAAGAAAAAAAACCTTTCATGATCCTTAAACTAACGCATGGCTCATTTTTTCCCCACAAACTTCATGCTTTCATATTTCATCTTGGGCGGTGTCTCAAAAGGGCCATAACAAACACATAAGGTTTAAATTTAGTGTTCTCTTTCTTTTCTTTTTTCTTTTTTTTTTTTTTTTGTCACACGGTATACATCAGCGGGGGTTAGGGGGAGTTAGCAAGTTAGTGTTGTCTTGGTGTTGGTTGATTACAGAATACCGGGTGCTTTTTATTCCTGTCTCCGTCATTGGGTCAAGAAAGTTTGGGACAAGGGAGGAGAGAAAAATAGTCAGGGATCAGTTGTGCAATAATTTTGAATTAACACCTGATGGAAAATGCATCTGTATATTCAATTTTAGTGAAGGAAAATGCATCTCCAGAGTCAATGAGAACAAAAAAAGAAAACCTTGTAGGGAAACTCAGAAGATGCTTGAAATTGCTCATCATTATATTTGCTTTATATCCACAGTCCACAGTTTTTGATTGATGAAAAAAGACAGAAGAAGAAAAGTTGTTTTTGCTCCCTTGTGGTTGCATTATAGCACTTGGCACTCCTCGTCTCCCGTCTAATTATTCACTTCTTCCCGAGCACAGCATGTAGCATCACACATTCTTATGGAACCCACGACTAAGTTTGTGAACCCTATATAAATATGTGTCGCTGGAGGTCCGACAAACACCCTTTGGCTGCGCTCCCGGACTACTGAATAATTGTTATGTGGAATCATCGTCGTCGACATTGTAAACCAATCAGATCATTCCATGTCAAGGCACATGAAGAACTGCCACTATAATGTATTTTAATTTGGTCCATTTTCTGCTAAGTAGGGGTTGAGGCCTCTTAGATTAGATGATTATCCAAGTAATGCTTTGGGCATGACGTCAAATGAACAGAAAGATTAGTGAACTGGGAGCTAGAAAAGTAGATAACCACTAAACTGGCTTTCACAACAAACTGTCTTTTCTTGCTCTACGGGACACGTCATTATCTCCCAATCCATCCACCCAAAAAGCCAACGAAAGACAGTTTGTTACAAAAAAACAAGGAATTGGAACAAGGCCTAACGTGCATAAAAACAGGTAAAGATAATTATTTACACGAAAATAGTTAATTGGAAAAATCCTAAGCAAATACAACCGGAACATAATTAAACAACTAGGAATCTATGATAAATATTGCAATGACCAGGGTATACATCACTTTCAACAGCTCCTGGGGTTACATCCGAACTCTTTTAACAGACACCCTGCATTCTTCAGGGAGCGGCCATCTGAGAAGAAAATCTGAGAAGAAAAGGCGAATTATGAGAAATTGAATGAGTCATAGACTGTTACCGTAACATAATAAAAGCACAACAAGAAAGCTGAATCCCCGGTAAATTTCTCGAATAATTAGAACAAAAAAATGCTCGCTTCTTGCTTGAATTTATCCGAAGTCCGAACAACACACAAAACTACCAAACAAACTCGGTTTCTTTTTTCTCTGGACAAATGTGATGGAAAAATCCATGAATTTACAGCCAGTTTAAAGACTGGTACAAATGTATGAAAACATTAATCAAAATGCTTCAGAGGTATTTACCGATAAAATTTATCTGGGCTAGCCTCATCAAGCTTCACCTTTAGCTTCAAACGGTCACCACTTGTTGCTCTTATCACAACCAGTTTCACAGATTCTTTCTTCTTGTCCCATATTCTGCCACAGAACTGCAACAGGAGAAGAATTACACAAACATGCACCATAAGGCAAGTGGTAAATGACTAGTAAGAGGGAACAAATGCTAATTGAAAGGCTTGGTTGTAACTGGGCCATGAAGGCATCCATAAAGGCCACTTAACAACCTAACAGGGAGCCTTAGCAACCTAAAGCCCAAGACAACCGAACCCACACATATGCATTTGCTTACAGCACACATTACGGGGCAAGCCCCCAATACCTCCCTTAACAACAATGATTTTTCTCATTTTCTTCTTTTTCGGGACAATTTCCATGATAACAACAGTGATAAAAATGGTATACCTCCAAAAAACTCCCAACATCCTTGCCTGCGCATCGAATAATAACATCACCGTCAAGTATTCCAGCACGTTCAGCAGGCGACCCTTCTATAACCTAGTTGATTGTTGGCAAGAATACGCAGCCGAGTATAAGATCACTAAGAATAACTCAACTGAGAGACAGATTAGGCACATCCATATGCCCTTCCATACATACATATGCACATCAACACAATGGCTTTTTTAACATTGCATAACAGACAAATAAAAAAAAAATATTTTGGTTAAACAGGGAGTGTAAAAATCATTTCTCTAAAACTCAAGAGGCAAAAAAATAATTAATTAAAACATGTGTAAGTGCATAAAACGTAATACATTCCAATGTTTCCTACACTTCCAGAAAATTAGGGTTATGCTTACATAAAATATCCATCTAAGGAATCTTGATTATTGTGCTTTATGTTCCAAAATTACAATTTTTTTGATACTGCTTTCAGTCTCTGTCCAATAAAGTTTCTGGTTCAAGCAAAGAACTCAAAATGCTTCAACACATTGTCAATCAGAACCATTTGCAAGAAACCAGGGCAGCTAGCCACTTTTCCTTGCAAAAATACATGAAAAGAAACTTAACTTCTAGCTTTCCTTGCAAAATACACGAAAAGAAGCTTAACTAGAACCCTTTCAAACTCCGTATTGCATTGAGAAAAGCTACTTACCTACAAAATCCCAGGTTTTCACACTGGTGGTCTATCTTTTTTCTTTTTTTGCCTGGGACCCACTTATTATGCTTATAAAGGCAACACAAAAAATAACATAAACATTTGTTTAAGCTGCAAGAGTTCAGGTTATGTTCAAGTCGATAAAATCCAGATCTGAATCTCATTTAACTAGAAGGTGACTTACTAACATCTAATCTCTCCCACTTTCCCATGGAGCTAGGATAGAATTATCTTTTCATTCATTCGGGGCCACTATAAGGCACTATGGTCAGTCTCTCACGCTCTGGAATAGAATAAACAGATATGTTAAGAAATGTAAGGTTTACAATCCCCATTTTCCATGATATGAAACTTATATAATTACGTCCCAGTCCCTAAGGCCACACCATCCCAAAAATCGAACCCGAGTCCATGTATGAAGAATATCTAGTGCTCAATTAGGAAAAGAACTAACAATCGATGTGTTAGGCAGATAAAGGAAACATGAACAATGGTTCAAAAGTTCTCAATAACCATCAATAGCACCATATACGACTACCATTTGAATACAAAAGATCCACGAAAAGTAAGCCAAAATTTCACAGAAAGAACCAGCATCTATTGGGAAATCCAAAGAAGTGGAATATTGGCGAGTTATGCAACCGAAGAAATTTCTCCAATGAAGAATACTAGAAAACGATGATCAGGCTACTTGGTGGTCAGCAAGTCCTTAAAAACTGAGCCAGCATTAGCTAGCACATAAGTTAGGGATTCATTGCTAAATTCGTGATCTTTTGCAATTGCAACTACTTGTGAAAGAAACATGAGATATTTGCTTATTTCTATTGTTTAAAACAGAAAAAGTACAGAACCAAGAAATTTAGAAATATATCTACTTTCCGCCCCATGTTACAAAAAGTATTAGCCTATTCTGCCAAAATAAAAGAACAAAAGAGCTTGTAGCCTATTTAGTGACGCATTTACTCGTGATAGCAAAAATCCGGTTAACAACATCATAAATGAAAAACATCTAGGCTGTGTTTGGTTAGATAGTTTAGTTTAGTTTTGATGATGTCATAAGGCGTAATGAGTGGAGAGAGATAGAGAGAGAAATGAGGGAAATGATGATGTCATCGAAACTAAAACTAAAACTAAACTGGGAAACGAACAGGGCCCTAGTTTCTATTGTATCATATTGGATGCCTTTATGACCCATTACCCATAACCTGATCTTTCAACAGCCCTGAGCAGATAAAAAAATTCACAGTAGACATCCTCGTAAGTCGTAACCGAGCTACTTTTGAAAAAATGTCTTAGATATGAGTAGCCATGAATCTCATGCCATAAGGCACCAGATGCGCCATACTCTCCTAGGAAAACCTACTTCTCGGGGTTTCAGAAATTTTGAAAAGAAAACCAGTTCCATATTGGTCCGAAAATTACTATTGAAAAACATATGCAAGGTAGTCTTCCTTAACAACCAGTAAAATCTTTTAAAATGGATGTATCTATGACTCGAGCTTTTTGGAACATAGTTATCCAAGGGGCAAAAGGTGTCGAGCTTAGATAACTGGAAATGTGCCAAACACAGGCAAATAATTTGAGGCATGATGATGGCCAAGCGAATATTTGTAGCACGTAGGGACAGTCCCACTTTGACAGACAAAAGAAGTGTAATCACATTTAATGGTTCCAAATATGCCACAAGAAGGCTTTCTTGCAAGCATCATAGTCAAAGTACAAAAAAGATGACTTCCTGTCAATTATTAAACGAATCTAGTACAGAACCTCGCAGTTGAAACAAGAGGTCAAGATTGCATGTCGATTGTGGCCACCATAATAGATTTGCAATTATCCTGAGACCATCAGCCTCAATACTAAACACATGAAGACAAATATCTTGTAGTTTTACTGTGGTTATATTTAATCATCTACAAAGAAGTTGCCCCAAGAATCAGGATGCGTCCAGAACAAGGAGTAGCGGAGAACATACCTCTTCAACAAGAACACCTTTGGAGATGTTGGGGAACTTTTGGATGATCTTTTCCAACTGGCGTAACCTTGCAGCATAGAGATTAGTCATCTGCATTCCAAGCCAACGTCGACAGAATCTCCTGTGCCATGACATTATAGCGTCTGATTTCAAATGAACTTTTTCAGGCAGTTCACAGATGATAAGATAAGTTTTTAGGCTGAAGCAGAACTTCTTTTTTCCTTTGAAAGGGAGGGAGAGAGCGAGGATTGACTAATACCCTAGCTCACCTCCATCGAGACAGAAATGTGACAGCAATGCTAAGAGTTTCAAGAAGGGGGGGAAAAAGCGATAACAGGAAAAATGCAAGTCCAACAAACAAGTGTGAACAGAGCCGGCCCAGGGGTAAGCTCAGCAAGCCTCTGGGCTGGGGCAACCAAACAAAAAAAAAAAAACATAAGTTACATATTAATAAAACCAAGTTTCCGAAACTAGCGCAAGGGATACACTTGGTTCAATGGTTTCCATGTGCTGTCAAGCTCAAGTTTGATTCGCATTCGATTCCCAGCAGCCTCCTGTCCGTTTATTGACTCTTGGTTACTATACCCCCCATTTTCTTTTTGTTAAGTTGTGGGTGTAACATGTAATTAATTTGTATTATTTCTCCCATGTAATTAGTTCAATAGTTTAGGGTCATATTGTAATTTACCTTTTTATCTCTTGTATAAGTACCAAGTAATGAGAAAGAGAACCCTAATTTTTGCCTCTCAATACAATTGTCTAAACTTACACTTTTTCTCAGTAGCCTCTCTTTTCTTTTTTTTCTCTACTCTATTTTTACCCCCAACAAGTCAAACCACACTTAAAAAATACACCTTCAAATATACAAACACTCTCCAGAGTGAACTAATTCCTAAAATAGAATACAATGCAAGTTTTGTCTACTCTCAACCCTTCTTGGAATTTATTATTTGTCTCCTCAATCCCCTCCTCAAGCCCAGCACTATCTCGCCATTCTGATTTTGACAAACTAAGAACTTTATGACAAAAGGTGATAGTGTTATAAGAAACGCTATCATTCACCTCAAATCGTAGTACAGTTCTTAAGGGCCAACGTAGACATACACATCATAACTCATAACCTACAATATCCCCCATTGATGTGACACCAGGCTATCAACAGAAAACTCATCACAACATACAAATTCCTTGGAAGGAATGGGAAGATTCATTAAAGATGTCATATACATGACACTTCGTAAATGCTACTATTGCATAGGTTTACAATACACGATTGTGTACCTGAACTCTTGGAAATAGGATTTCATCGAAGAGTCACTACACAAGGGCTGCGTGAAGCACCAAAGAGCTCAAAAGTAAAATTGAAGAGCACATCAAGAAGCTTCTTCGACATTAAAGCGTCTGCACTCTCAATTATTTTTCTTCTGCTGCATACATTCATATAGATTTCTGTGCCTCAGAGTGTCTTGATCGGACATTTCTCAATACTCTTCTGCTGCCTTCTATTTGCCTTGTCATTTATACCACTTCTATGTTGTCACTTTATTGTGGCAGAGGTACTTTACAATGTTATGGAGCATATTGGCGTCAGAATGGCAGTTCAGTGACCACAGAGATTGGATCATGTTTTCAACCTTCGTATACTTTCTTTTTATTGCACGTTCAAAGAGTCGTGCACCTGACTATTTTCAGATTCTACATGGATGATAACAGATCATGTTCTTTTCTTTGATCTTTTAATTTACCCTAAAAAGAGGAAGAAACGAAAGCAAGAAAACAATTATTTGTTGTAGGCATTGTTGTGATCTCCATCCAATTTGACTTACAAAAATCGATGTATATAGTTATCAACTGAGTTAAGAGAGTATCAGCATTGATCTCCTCTTTCCCATCCTCTCTCTTTATTGTCCTTCCATTCCTTGTTTCTCTATGCATTCTTATATTTCGAAAGACTCGTAGAGTCCAGTCATACTACACAATAAACCCTACACGTATTGCACGCTACTTAATAGGAAAGCCCCTACTTTGAAATGACGCACAGACATACTTGGAACTTACCCATATTTCTTAAAATGCTCCAACCATTTCAGCACTATGTTGATAGGTAGGAAAGGAGTACACAACCGGTCATAGAACTTGATTCCAATGACTTCTCCATTCCTATTGATAGAGGGTCCACCAATGCCACACTGGTAAAGGAAAGATCATTAGTTGAAGAGATAAGAATACAAAGACATAAGTCAATTGTCAACAAAACACTGTATGGTTGGGTCTCATTCCATCATGTGTGATCTACACTCTAGTACACACTTGCCTAAAGAGAGAATGAATTATTACCTTTGAAATCTTACAGTTCGCCCTGAATAGTTCCTTACAATCAAACTCACACGAATCAAGGCTAGACGAAAAGGATATAGAGCACATGTAAGAACTTGTCAAGAAATCGAACTAATAATGCTCCACAATATAGACAACATGCATGCTGGTGCATCTTTGATGCACTATGATTACCACAGAACAACACAATTAGTTTTGATCTTTGGAAACATTAACAAAGGCTAACATATCGGGTGCACTCTCCCAATTTTGTTTAACAAAATCACAGCATTTAGGCATCTTCCCGTACCTGAATTTCCCCGGGGCAGCCATGATCTCATGCGGTTCCTCAAAGTACCGGCCAAGAGCAACAACCTCGTCTCCAGGACAAAGAGGAAATAAATCGGAATGGGGACGGAGCTGAAAAGATTTAGAACCCAACTCGTTCTGGATTTCACATGGATGTATACTGATAGAATCATCCAGTTTCCTTAGAGTTGCAGGTTGTAGCATTGCATCAGATTCAATCTTAATCAAAGCAAGATTGTAATAGAAATCACATGCGTACACTTGACCATCCAATTTTGTACCATCAGATAAATACACCTCAACCTGCCATCGTAGTGAAACCAGTTTTCAGGTCATTAATAACGGTGAATGGTATTCTTCTAAAACCATGAAACTACTTTTATAGATATGCGACATAGACTCTTGGAAATGCATAGCATACTCGTGGGGTAAGGGAATCAGTTGTGTTCTAGATTTTTGTTGGTGGAAATGCATAGCGTACTCGCGGGGTAAGGGAATCAGTTGTGTTCTAGATTGTTGTTGGCACGCACCCCAAAATGTCCTTAGTAATTTGAGTATAGTGCGCATTTGATTCTCATATAATGCATGCAATATACTGAGAAATCTCAATATAAGATTTTTCCCGTCCCCGTGTCCATGATATAATAACACTATGACCCCAACAATCACCTACGTACCTCCACCAATACTCATACCCAAGTCCATGTAACATACGTCATAATTAACTACCTTGATATCATTAGGTAAGGCATCTGATCCAGTAGAAGTTATGAAAAGACTGGCTGAAGTCAAGACAGTACTAGTACTGAGGTGTGCACCATAAACTTCCTCGCAATCCACAATCGTGCCAGAGCCCATAAATAGTGGCTTCCCTCCTTGAAAACAAAAATAGTACATAATTAGGCAATAAAACATCACAACAATCAAAACAGGTATTGTAGTAATAACAATTTACCATTTCCAGAATAAGCAATATCAACCGCAGTATGACCAACCTATATAGAGGAAAAATTAGTGTGGAACCCGTGTAATTCAATTTGTTATCATTTTAGGTGAAAACTGTTAAGCTAGGAACAATAAACTTGTCGTTCCAAAAATCAATGTGTTCCTTTCCAAGTGATATTTGTACTGGTAACCAGCAAAAAACTACTCTTCTAATCGTCCATAAGAGTGAATGAATTATCTTGCAGTGAAATAGTACTTGAAGCTTAATGACTCCCCATAGATGACCTCTCTAATCACTTCCCCAAAGATAGACAAACTTTACACCTACTAAGCAATCAGTACTCAAAAAGTTCACGAATTGAAAGACATAATACACTGAATATTCACACACAAGCTCCGTAAAACGACCTTAAAGTATTAGCAAACAACCTGGAATGAGGATCCGTTAGGTAATTTGTCTAACAATCAGCTAAAAAAAGATTTAAAACCTGAAAACAGCTTCAATCCTTAGTAACGGTAGAGGACACTGTCGACTTTTCACACTTTAAATAACTTTTCTAACTATATCATTCCTTTCAAAGAAAGGGTTGAAATGGTTAGAGCTAAACGGTTCAAAATGAAACCAAACACTAAAAAAGGTCAAGACTTCCAGTTTGGAAGAATCAAAAGGCAAAATCACCAACTCAGCATAGTCTCAGTCTCTATAGGAACAATGAACAAAGATTGAAGTGAAAAGATTATTCATGTCAATTGAACCTTAGCTGAAACCCATGTAGTAAAGCAGTATCATCAAGCAATTACACTTTAGTCAAATTTCCTAAGATTCTCATCAAAAGTAGGAATCGCAGTAGTAGTCGGATAACAAATAAATTCCTCACATTAGCTTTGTATAACCACATGAAAGTATTACCCATCAAAATCCTGTAAACTGAAATAACTTCTTTTTTTTTGATAAGTAATTATATTAAAAAGACCATAACGGATGCTACCCAATTACAAAAAAGGAGGCCACGGACAAAAAAAGCCCTATACGCCACCACGAGGAAGTAAAAGCTCAAACCAGTCAAAAAATTGGTCAAGAGAAGGATAACAATCTCTCTTGTCCCAACTATACAAACTATTCACCAAAAAACTAATGATTCAGGATCAAAACCAAAAGTGTCAATAGCTACTTACCGAAAAGAACATACAAAACCAATGTGCAGCAAACCAGGTGATGCCTTGGTGGAAGTTGGTGTGGTATGGGCAGCATGTGCCCAAGTGGAGTTATATCCAAAGTTAGCCATCTGGGGAAGGTTAGCCACTAGAGACAAGCTCAAAAAATGGGGGATTACCGGAGGCACCCATTGTGTTGGAATGTGTCCCACATCACCTGGACATGCCCCATTTGTACTGATTATAAGGCCTTAGTTGACCTCTCCTTGACACCTGGGTTTTAAGGAGTAGTGTCAACTGGGCTTTACAATATAGTATCAGAGCTTTGGTTGGGCCTTTTCTGGTGTACCGTTTGTCCAGCTACCATGTGTTGTGGTCGAGGAGGGTGTGTTGGTATGTGTCCCACATCGCCTGGACATGCCCCATTTGTACTGGACCACGGTTATAAGGCTTGAGTTTCCCTCTCATTGACAACCGTGTTTGAAGAAGTAGTGTGAGCTGGGCTTTACAATTCATTAGGGATGGCAATGCGTGGGTTCGGTTCGGGTATTGCCATATCCGAACCCATTACCCAAAACCAGATGGGTACCCAGAACCGAACTGAAACCCGAATGGATAGGGGAAATTGAAACCATAACTGAATCATTCGGTTATCGGGTAACCCCGAACCGAATGGGTAACCGAATGGACTCAGCCCACGGGCTTATGAGCTTCCACAAAACACTTGAGTCGAGATTCTCGAGAAATCATCACACCCACACGGGGGGGGGGGGGGGAGAGAGAGAGAGACGTACCAGGTGAGGGCGAGAGCGGCAGCTGAGATCTGCACTCCAGCAACCACAAATCGCCTCTCTCGAGTCTCCCTAACCCTAAATGCTGGTGGTGTGAAATGTGGTATGTGTAAATGTTATATATATAGGAAGGGGTAAAAAGTAATTAACATATATTATAAGGGTAATTTTGTAATTACACATTCGGTTTGGTTCGGTTCGGGGAACGGTTAGGTTATCACCTCAAACCAGAACCAAACTATACCTGTTCGGTTATCTCACATCCCATACCATACCCACACCCAAGGGGAATATTTCGACTATGGTTCAGGAAAAAAAAACAGTTACGGTTCGGGTAACCATCGGTTCGGTCGAGATTGTCATCCCTACAATTCATTGTGTGTGGTGTAATAATGGAGTGGAATCTCATGACTATATTTATTTTCGCTAACCTTTGGCTGTGTTTGTTTGGTAAGAGATTCCGTTTTGGCTTTGAACAACGTCACTAGACCTCCTTTGGGATTGAAGGATCAGATCAGCTGCCTTAAACTTCAGAAAAGGGAAGTCTGGTGGATACCATTTATAAATTGTCTTTGGCTTCTACTGTACTCATGGAGAGAAAGGAACTCAAAAATTCTTTCGGTTGTGTGATGGATGCTTTAGATCTTATCTGCAAGGTGAAGGAAGAAATCAAGGCTCAGCTTTGGTCTTGGCAGATGCAGAATTCTGAGGAAGCTAGGAGGATCTTGATGCAGGAGCATACGTCACGCTTACCAAGGCCAAGTGGGCCCACTAGTTCACTTTATTTGAGTCTTGGTTAGATTTATCTTCAGTTTATCTTTCTAGGTTTTGGGTTGTTCTATGTTTTATGTTAGTTCGATAGACATAAGTTAAGCTCCTAGTCTTGTTAAATAGTAACGTGACTAGCATGTGAGTTCAAATTATTTTGAAAGGCTAGGATTGAAGGGTTGTTTTGTAATCAAGGGCTAGGATGCTAGGGCTACTATGACCCTAGTATAAATTCTCTTCGATGAGAAGAGCAAGGATGCTAGGTCTACTATGACCCTAGTATAAATACTCTTCTATGAGTCTCTATGTACAGTTTTTGTTGATCTTTTCCCAAAAATAAAACGTTATGGTTCTTCTAGGGTGTCTTTGCCCTAGAAACACATCTGTCCTTGTTACATCTTCGATTCCTACAATTCTTTTTCTCTAATTTGTTCTTGCTGCTGGAAATCCTCTAAGAATGGGGCTTGCTGTTTGAAATTGCATTACCAACAGATCTAGGCATCTTGCTGCACCAGAATACTGTGTTTGGAACCCTTTTAATCCTCCCTTGTGTAGTTGGTAGGTTCATGTAGCTGCTTGTTTGGTATTTGCTTGTGTCTGTTTGCTCGTATTCTAAGTCAGTGACCTATGAAGCACCGATACTATACGTATCCTACACGTATCAGATACGGATATGCTCGGATACGTATCTGATATGTTATTTAAAGTATCCACAATTTAAATTTATATTTTCATATTCTGATACGTTTTGGATACGCTCGGATACGTTTCGGATACGAGCGGAGTAAATATGTTATTACTTGAAATATGTGGGTTAAAGTGAAATTAGGGCTATATAAGTGTTTTTTCCCCCAAATCAAGATCGAGATAGAAGACATCGATCGACATAGAAGAGAGCAGCTGCTCTCTTGGTCGACAAGAAATTACTCTCTCTGTGCGCGCACGCGTATATTGTGTGTGTGTGTGTGTGTGTATAATTTGTATATGCTGTGTATTTATGTATATTATGTACATATATGATATATTTATTTTTATATTCAACGTATCCCCCAACGTATCATATCCGACTTATTGGAAAAATCATGTATCCGCATATCCGTATCCGTGCTTCATAGTTAGTGACTCTGCTGTTAGTTTGCCTTTATAGCTTTTTGGCATGGTAAGGTTTCCAGGGGGTGGGGGAGTTGTAGACCTCTGCGGTTGTTGGTTTCCGTATAAATGAACCAAAAAAATAATAATCTTGGCATAGCAAGATTATGACCCAATTTCCTTAGATTTGATACTTTCTCTTTGCGTCATCCATCTTGACACATGAAATTGGCTGAATACTGATTCAACTACAAAGATTTCTATTTTCAACACAAAACACTTCAAATACCTATTTCTTGAAAGAAAAGTTGGTTTCTACATAGACTATGCTAATATTGTCCTTGAAGACAAACAGAGAGGCTAAGATTTGGCTAATAGGTTGAAACCCACACACCGGATAACACCTGAATGCAACCGTTTAGCGTAATCAAATATGAGCTGTAAGAAATTTCAAACATAACAACAATATGGTTCAGACAGCGCCAAATGTAAAAAAAGAACAGAAAAGTTCAATAAAGCAACATTAAATTAGGAAATAACCTTCTCATGAATCTGTAATTGATTCCTAAGGAGTAAGGACACTCATCTTGAGATTCAAATCACGGCCATGGGTGCGGGTGCATGGTTGTTCGAGGAATGGTTGTGGTTGGCTAATGGTGGCCATGATCAAATGGAGGAGGGTCTCAAAAAGAAAAAGATCGACGGAGGGGTGAGTGACCGAGTGATAATTACGTGATCTAAAGTTGGAATTCATATCAGGGTAAGATCTGAACTTGGAAGCTAAAAAAGTTACAGCATATTAGAAACAATTGTCCTAACTTCTAAGGTTATCCGACAATAAATGTCATAGAGCATAAAAAAGAGTAGAGTGGTTTTGGAGAGGAGAGACTTCCGTAGGGTAGAGATAGAGAGCTCAGAACCCCTTGGGGAATCTCTGCTCCTTGCTCTATCTCTACCCTATGTGGGAGTCTCTCCTCTCCAAGCTCAATACTACTCATATAAAACTAAATAAAAACCTTAAACCCTCTCTACTCTTTTACCTAACCAACCACCGTATTGAGATTACTCAAATTCAACCCAACTAAAGGGAGACACAAATCCTTAATCAAAATTTCCAAACATATTTTATGTCTGAAAGCTTTTACTCCAACTTTCACCCAAGTTTGAGTAAGGCCTGGAGATGGTTGATAGCCTGCTACATAGCCATATTACGGGTAGAATAGATGAAATGCAAGGACAACCACAAGGAAAAAACTAAAATGGAACAGTTTAATAAACGTCGATCTTCAACATAAACAAGACGGGCAGCAAATGGGGAATCTTTCAAAGCAGCTCCATGCGCACCAATGCTCAAGCCCATATTAGCATAGGTCTAGATGGAATGGAAGGACATAAACTAAGGGCAAGGGAAGTTTGGAGAACAAAGAAAAGTACTAAATACAAAATTCGATAAACATCAACCTGAAAGAGAGACAAGGCTGACAACAAATGGAGAAGCTTTCATAGCAGCCCTTTTCGTGTCAATGTCCAAGTCGATATTGGCATATGTATGAGCATCAAATTCCTCCCAAAAAGAATGCCGGCCAATCTGGTGGGGACCTGTTCATATCATTATCAAAGACTCAGAAATATAAACCCATGCCTAATCGAAAAGAAGAAAGCCTGAATTGCCTATTTTTAGTGTCCTAAACTACCCTTGATCACCCTTGTTCCTTTTAATCTTTGTTTTCTTTTCAGAGATAAATAAAAAAACACAAAAGCAAGAAGTATAACAATCTACAAATAACATCAAATTATAAAACCACACCTCAAACAAAGGCCATCGGACGAGCAAGAAGTATAACAATCTACAAATAACAGAAAACCTACCCAAGGCTTCACAGCTTCACCCCAAAGCAATAGAGCACTTGATTTCATGAAATAATCTATCTTAGCACCCAAGACAACAACTATGAGTATGACTCTTATGCATATTGCAAAACACTGAGCCTTGTTCCATCTAAAACTGTCTTTCGCAGCCGATCAAAAAAAAAAAAATCTTTCACTACAAAATATCTTTTCTCGCTCTACGAGACAGGTCATTCTTTCACAATACATCCACCCAAAAAACTAACGAAAGAAAGTTTTTAGAAAAGGCAATTTTCTGGGACAAGTCATGACATCGTGTTTAATAGCTTTAGCTGGAGTGTTGCAAAATAACATACATCTTTTTGTACCCTGTACCTTGTGTACTATCGAACAATTAGTATTAGACTGGCTAAATAATTGAGCTAGATTATTTTTGTCCTTAATCCATATTTAATTTTTTTGAATATAGTAGTTTTATACTAATTTTTTTGTGAATTATTTGTTCGTTCCAACAACATTTAGCTAAAAGTAAAAACGTAATAACACAAACTAATAGTTTTTTGAAAAAAAGATAAAAAATAATCCAGAAATTTCTTTTCCACTTTAGTGAACTTTTTTTAAGATTTTGATACTATTCTTTTACTTTATGGATTACACGCTTTGAGGCAAACCAATAATCCAAAAAAAAAAAACAGTCTGGCTCGATTATTTAGACTTTATATATTGGGTAAGAAGTTCCTCTCCAAAACTAAACTGAAAACCAATGTGCAACCGCTAATTTACCTACCCCAAGTCTCCGGGCGTCCCCGTTTCCATGGGCTGAAACTCAACATTTGTTCCTCTAGATCCCGAGGGTCGAACCTCATTTTTCTTTCCTCTGGTACGGTGGACCTGATAGTAAAGGGGTTTAGACAGAAGAAAAAAAAAAAAAACAAGTTTCAACCTTAGAAACCAGAAGCAATTATGCTGAGAGAATAACCTGAAAGATAGAGATGAGAGAACGACCGTGCTGACAGCGGCGGGGGCGGTGGAGCCGATTGGTAAGGTACTGGGAGGCGGGAGCAGTGGAGATTATTGAGAGTATTTTATTTCAAGTACACCGTTCTGAAAGAATAATTGGGAAAATTTCAAAATTCCCCATGAACTTGTACACAATTTGCATTTACTTACCTACACAGGGTATCTTTTATCGGGCTCAACAAAAAAAACATTAAATTTAACCTCAAAAACACCTTTTATAAATTAGCAAGTGACTTTATCAAAAAATTACAAAATTAGACTCTCTATTTTAACTTTACTATATTAAACTACTCCCCTCAAATCTATACAAAAAAAAAAATTTACCTTAAAATATTAACCTCGCCGCCTGGGGGAGTAAAAGTGCACTTTGTGCATGAACAATAAGATTGTCCACTAGGTTTTGTCCGGGGATGGCTTTGTGCGTGAACAGTACCTTAGCCCATGAACAGTACATTTACCCCAATACCGAGTTACTGTAGCAAAACTATAAATTTTGCAAATTAGCCAAATATTTGTTGAGGCTGATTTTGGGGTGTTTTTTCCACTTGGACTTAACAAAATAACCATTTGGCCAAAATAGCAATCCTGATGAGGATGCTCTTAGAGCAAGTGCACTAGACCATGTATATCTCATTTTTAGCAATAATAAAGAGTGCTTTTACAAAAAAGAGCTTGCACCAGACTTGGAGAGCCATTCCCCTTTTTCGGCCATTCCCATTTTTTTTCTTTTTTTTTTCTCTTTTTTCTTTTTATCTTTTAAGTTTATTTATTTAATTACTTATTTAATTTAGTTTACTCAAATTACATTTGCAAGTAAATTATTTTTTAACATTGACATATAAATTTGACTTTAATTTAGAAACTTTATATTATTTAAATTAGTTAATTAATTTGTCTTAACAATGATAATAAATTTTAAAAAAACTTCTAAAGTGAATAATATTACAATCACGCTTAAAAGTAAATAAATATTACAATCACGTTTTAAAATGAATAAATATTACAATCACATTGACAATGTTCAGCCCTAATCAATATTGCCTCCAAATTGTGGTCCCGGCACAACGCCAAGTGCTTGGAACCACAAATTAAGATCATAACTTAAAGCCCATCCTTTAGCTTCATCCGACGCATGCTCCCACCACCATATTGGGATGGATGGTATAGGGAGATGACGGTGCAAAAAAAGTTGCACGAAGTGATTGTTAATACTGGCAATAGCTATTTCTTTGCGGTGCTGGACTGGAGCTGGAGAGGATCTCAGGGGCAAGTGAGTATAACAAAATCCAACATTCGTGTCAAATGTGTGTAAAACAATGTTGTACCGTGATGCGATAACCACCCCCAAACTCATACAGTCCATCCAATTTGGCCTTGGAGCCGTACGTCGGAAATAGCTCAGTGACTCTAGTAGCTCATCTACCAAATTCCGTTGTGGATAAAGCCCATCGTACAGATCTTTATTCTGAACAATCTCTTGAATAAGATCTTGTCGTACTTGTGCCCAGTCCTCCTCAGTGTCATAGATTTGAGCTGTTATCGCTCTGAATCCACAATGTCCATCAACTTTGACATCTACAATGTGGGACACATACTGCTGAAATTGGCAAGGTAAATGCTGAAATGTATTGATCCTCCTCCCTCTCCCTCTCCGCCCTTTCCCTCCTTGCATTTTTTCCTTTCCCTTTCCCTCTCAAGATAGATGTTTCTGTATAAGAAGGTATGCGCCGTCCACTCTGCTCAGATTTTCCCGCAGGTCGACCTCCATGTTCAGTGTTGTACGATGGGCCTCGAACACTGCTGTGGGGTGGATCCGACATATCAACAAACCTGTCTATCATATGTTTTCGCATATATGGATCCATTCCCTCTCTAATATGTCAACCACATGGGATGTCCCGTCAGCTTGTTCTCCCTCGTCATTAAACCCATCCGGGTGCATAGAGAGCCCACTCCAATGAACGTCGATACTGGATAGTGGAATTGGAATGTGCAGGGAACGATAACATGCAAGATCGTGCAGACATGGCAATCCGTGCGTTGTTTTGATCGAACAGCCGCAACAGCCGACTGGGAGGGTGTAGGCGTCTGCGGCGGATTGTAGCTGAAATTCGATTAACTCTAGCGCATATAATGAAATGCGACACCTATTTCATCAAAAAAGTCGTCACGTAATTGCGAGTGGCGTGGGATGTTGAGAGATTTCTCGAACGACTTCTTAATCTCCCCAAACTGATTTGTCAATTTTTTTTCTATGCGATCAAAAGAAGTTTGGAGTGATGACATGGTGGTATTCCCCAAATACTTCTTTAGCCTTGCATGTGTAGACTCGGCCCTGTAATAGAATAATGCACGTTGTTTAGATAGGACAGTTTAACTAGTGTAGTAGAATAGAATGCAGGAATTTTAATTCGTAAAGTTATAAAGTGACTATACATTTGACTTGAATTGCTTCCGAGGTGCATACATGTATCTGTCCATGCTGAAATAAATCGATTTATGTACGGCCTTAACCATGTATCCGCAAGATAAGTTATGACACGCGGATATTGGCTATACTTCTTGCACATGGCAACCCACTTTTGCTAGTAAGATGAAATTGTCGATGAATAAATAAGGGACTGTCATGAATTGTAAAAATCTTTAAACTTAGTACCAAGCACAGCACTGCAGTTCTTCATTACGCACTGATTTATGCGCCAAATGCAAAGGATGTGACGTGCCGTGGGGAAACATTCTTCAATGGCTTTAATAAGTGCCAAATCCCGATTTGTAACAAATATCAATGGCAACAATGCCCCTTTTCCAACCATCCACTTCTTTAAAGTATTCAAGGCCCATGTCCGTCGCTCTGCCCTCTCATTATTAAGATATGCAAACATAAGTGAGTAACTTAGATTTGTGGATGTCAGACCCACAACCTCCAATAGTGGTTTCCGATACTCATTCGTTTTGTACGTGGCATCAATTACCGACACTGATGAAAAGTTGACAGATAGCTCTAGACTTGTAGGATGAACCCAAACAATATCTGTGATTTCGTTGGCTTCATTTGTAATAAAATCACGGATGTATCCTTTCTTAATTAATTGCTCTAAGACATAATGAGTTTCAGTTTGACCGCCCTATATGGCTTCCTTGTTTATGCGAATATCATTGTAAATGCTTCTAATTCCCGTAGTGTTTGACGGGTCTTTTTGCTTCAAAATACTAAGAATTTCACGAGGTGCGGTATTGTTGGCCATCTCAACCACAAATTGTTTCTCCATTGGTTTTAGCCTTGATGGGTACTCATGGCCCTCAATATTTTCTGCTGCTTCATGGTTATGAACTCCACAAGAAACCTTTAAACCCCACTTGGCACCGTCTGGAGGTATTGGTATACCTCACAACTCAAATGGACAATCACAATTTTTAGTTCTAGTATTCCTATGCAAGATTTGTCTTTCAACCCCATGGTGCGGTTTGTACTTTCCTCCTCTCTCAGCGGTTTGTACTTTCCTCCTCTCTCACAAATAAGAATGCACTTCGGCAGCTTGCCGCCTTTTAAATTAGCAGATTTATTAATAACCACCACAATACCATTTTGGAGACCAACTCTCCGCACCCAAGCTAACATATCTTCTCTACTTTTAAGAATCTATACAAAAAAAACAAATATATATAAGTACAAAAAAATATGTACAAAAAAATTCAACTTTGAATTCTAACAGCAGTATGTTATGAGTTTTTGTCTTGACGACATAATTTTTGTAAGCAAATGTACTGAATTTATATGCATAATATTAATTAATTCAAAGCTGCTCAATATTGACTTCTTTTTTCTCCATTCATCATTTGGAAAATTCATTAAATAAAAACACATCCTTACAAAATAAAAACACAATACTATTTTTATTTTATTTTTATCAGCTTTCTCAAGAGGTATGTTTTATTATTCAATTGATAATCGGTACAAGGGTATATTTGATCTACTTTCAAAATAAATGATGAATATGCATAAGAACAACGGAAATAACTAACCTGATTAGTGCTAAATTCGAGTGTATAATCACAACTGCTATAGGAGATGCTCTCCTCACTGGGAACATCATTCTCAAATGACCAACCATCTAAATAGTAGTAGTCATCCATAATGTTGTTTGATGAATTACGAAAAAAGAAAGAAAAATAGTGCGAGATGTTCTGTGAATGTATGAAGTAGTGAGAGAATGAAGGTGTGAAGTACAAACTGAAAATTGCACGAAGTGAAAATTCACTTTCAAATTGGGAGAATAAAGTGAAAATTGCACGAAGTGATTTTTCCAAACCATTCCTACACTTATTTATAGCTTCTGAATGGCACACATATCAATTGGTTAACATTTTTATATTGCTTCTGAATGGCACACTTATTTATATCTCTGAATGGCACACTTATTTATATCTCTGAATGGCACAAAATTCACTTCCAGAATGAGACAAAATTCACTTTCAAGTTTCAAGTTCTGTGAATGGGTTATCATTGGGCACACATATCAATGACACACATATTAATGGCACACATATCAATTGGCACGCATATCAATGGCACGCATATCAATGACACGCATATCTTGCCGGCACACGGTCGATGTTGTCCGATCGGATCCCTGGATATGTCATTTTTCATGTAGTGGCACGTATTTTACAATGCGAGGTTGCTGATATTTTTTCACGCGTCTCGCTTCGTCGGACTTAAAAATAGTAGGCCTTTTTTATTAATCCGGAGCGACGATAATTAAATAAAATTAGATGGTGGGTATCAACAATAATTAAATAAAAAATTGAAATAAATAAATAAATAATTTAAAAACTGAATTAAATAATTAAATGAATTGATTTAAAGAAATAAATTCAAAAATTAAATGAATTCATATAAATAAATGAATTAATATAAATAACATAAATAATATAATAAAGTAATTAAAGGTGGGAGGAGGGGTAAAATAGTCATTTAGGAGGTGTCGGGGGGGGGGGGGGGGGGGGGGGGATGTTGTCTAATCGGATCCCAGGATATGTTATTTTTCATGTCGTGACGCGTATTTTACAATACGAGGTTGTCGATGTCTTTTCACGCATCTCGCTTCATCAGACTTAAAAATAGTAGGCCTTTTTTGTTAATCCGGAGCGGCGGGGCAAAATGGGGTATCAACAATAATTAAATAAATAAATAATTTAAAAAACTGAATTAAATAATTAAATGAATTAATTTAAAGAAATGAATTAAATAATTAAATGAATTTATATAAAGAAATGAATTAATATAAATAACAAAATTAATATAAAAAAGTAATTCAAGGAGAAAAAATAATTTGTGGGATTGGTCAGGATTTGAGCTGTGTGGAGCAATGGTGATACAGTTTTCAAATTTATACAACACACCTTAACTGCGAACTTTCCAGTGGCCCTTCGGGTGATATTAGTATTCTAATTTAATTGTGAGGGATATTTGTCCTTCTAAAAAAGGAGAGTGAACCTCACACCTTAGAAAATATAAATAAATAATAAAAAAGAACCTTAAACTTACCCAAAATGTTAGTGGATTCACTAGATTGGGCCTTGGTAAAAAATTTATAATGGACCTTAGACCAATTCATAAAGGAAAATTTATTGAAATGGTCCCTCTAATTTTACCCCTCTCTCGATTTGGTCGCTCTCTTTTCAATTTCACTCAATCGAACCCTGTAGTTTCGATTTTGTACAAAATGAGTACAATTGATAACAGATGTTAACAAAGTTGACGGAAAATCCCAATTTGGGGTTTTTTTTGATAGACAAACCTGACTTTTCGCCCTCACTCCCACCAAAAACAAAAACAAAAACAATAACTGATTTCCTCTCTAGTAGCCAGGGGCGGACTGATGTAATTGCTCTTAATTTAAGAGCCTGATGTTACATAGAATTTGAATTTGAATTGAGATTAAACTAATTTGAATTTTTGTCAAGTGATCCAATTTTTCAAGAATTTATTTTGTTCTCAAACCAAAGATAACTGATTTCCTCTTGATATTATTATACTTTAATTTCAGAAAATACACCGATTACTTTCTATAATAAATTAATTAGGAATTTTCATGTTATATTCAGACTCTTTATTTGTGAATTTACATTTTACTTTTTTATTTTCTTGTTGATAATTCTTTGACTGTGATAGAATATAGAATCAATTTTTTTTTTTCCCTTATGGAAGGCAAGATTTATGGACTTCAAATTTCAATGATTTCATATCAAATCTTTGATATACGTAATTAAGGCACATGTTTCTCTCAAATTTCTAAACGACAAATCACTTAATTCACAACACTTGTTGCAGTCACGTTCCTCATCACGAAAAGTCATTCTGCAATATTATATAAGATGGAGGGGTTACCAATTGAGCTATACAACTCTTCTTGCTGCAATTAGGGAAAACCCCTGGAATTGTCTACGGTTTGCCTTTAGATATTTTAACTTAAATAAACGTCAATTAAACATGTAAAATTTGGGTTCCGTTAAGAATTAGACCCATGTTGTCAAAACCCAAACGGAAATGGTCTATATGGTGCTCGTGTGGACATAACGGCCCAAATTCTTGTGGAAATTTTCGAGAGAACTCCTTTGGCAAAAAAGTTTAAAACTTTGGCAAAAGTTTAAACCGGTTTTTTGGTTTATTCGTTTTGTCTTTATTGAATTTTTTTTTTTACATTTGTTAGTTTTGCGTCAAGTTTTCGTGGTTTATAGATTTGTCTCGACGAGACGAATCTAAAAAGTATAAATTTATGGTCAAATCTAATTTTTTTTTTTAATAAAGCCAAAATTTATCCAATAAATTGGTTTATTTTTTGGTTTTGTTTCAAAAAAAAAATATAGTTTTGACCATAATTTTATATTTTTTGGATTAATCTCGTAGAGCCAAATCAATAAACCATGAAACTTGACGCAAACTAACAAATGTAATTTTTTTTGAATAAAGACAAAACGAATACACTAAAAAAATTGTTTTTTTTTTTTTGTTGCCAAAGGAGACCGCTTGCCCGCAATTGCAATTCCACATTGGACCTTATCGAAATTGTAATCCTGCACAATGTATGTATATGATCAGTGTATAATCTCTCTCTCTCTCTCTCTCTCTCTCTCTCTCTCTCTCTCTCTCTCTCTCTCTCCATATTCTCTCTCTAGATATGTAGGTGTTTATGTACAATGTATGTATATGGTCAGTGTATAATCTGGTTACTATTCATCGTTGCAACTTACATCAAATCTATTACTATATTGAGAGAAAGAAATGATTCCAAGTTCAATTAAAATTTGATTGAAATCCTTTTCTATTCTTCCTTCCTGAAAACAAGAAAATCATTCGTACTTATAACTCAAGTTGAATAACTCTCAAATAGCTCAATTTTACTGAAAAACAATATTTATGGGTGACGAGAGTTCAAAAGACAGCAAAAAAAGAAACAAATTTGTTTCATTGTATTGTTGTTTTAACCTTAATATGTTTAGGGAATGAAAATGGACAGGACTACTAGTACAAAAAATTTTGTACAGATTTTGTGCAAATATGTTGTTTTGGGCTTCCTCTAGGTATTACACGGATGATCGGAACCGTTCATGTTTATTAAAATAATGCTTGCTTGTAACCTGAAAAAAATCAACCAAATCGGATATCGGGAAATGCTCCATCGGTTTATCCAGTTTTTAATTATGAATAAAAAACTGGATGAACTGACGGAGCATTTCCCGATATCCGATTTAGTTGATTTTTTACGGGATACAAGTAAATATTATTTTGAAAAACATGAACGGCTCCGATCATCCTTGTGGGACCCCGAAGAGGTCCAAAACCATAGGTTGTACAAAATCTGTACCTACAGATTTATCGAATGAAAATTATGAAATCTATATGGATATATACATAAAAAAATAATCTAATTAACATAATTGCGGCATGTTCGGGTAAGAAAAGGCTGGGTGAAACCGTGAAAGTAACTAGTTATTTGTTGCTTTTTTTTTTTTTTTATCTTTTAAACTCTGATTACTTATTAATATTTTTTTTGGGTAAAAACCCTCTCCAAAGAATGAGAGGGTGTTTGGCTTAGGCAATTTTTTTGCATTAACGGCTAAAGTTATATTTATTTTTTGACCTCTCTCGTCCAACGAATTCAAGAAGTAAAAAATCTTGACCAATAGTTTAAAATATTGACCTATATCACCGTTCCTCATTGAGGTGGAGATGCAATGGGGAGGTGACGGGGTCGGGAATTAATTGGGTCCCCATTCAACGTTATAATTTGCACTAAATTTGGAGGGTGTTGGGCATAGGCGTTCTTTTCTGCTTTTTGATTTTTTGACTCCTTTGTTTTTTAGGAAATGATTTTCACACCCTTTTTTTGACGATTGCACTCATTTTCTTGTCATGTAGTGCACTTTTATGTGCAACTTTTTTGCTAAAATACAAAAAAAAAGGGGATGTGTAAATCAATTCCCTTGTTTTTTCTATTTTTTTTCATTTTGTTAAAATTTTATATTTTCCAGACTTACCTAGTCAAGACAAATCCCAAAAGTAAATTTTTTTTGACTATGAGATGTACAAAATCAAATAAAGCCCTTTTTTTTGGTTTTTTTTAGTGAATTATTTTCATCTAGAGTCTTGCTAATGTGTGCCCAATGGACACACAATAAGTATACAAACAAACAAAAAACACACACTCCAATACACTTTTTACATTTTTTAATACATTTTCACATATTTCTATACACTTTTCACACATTTCAATACATTTTTTCAACCTTAATGTGATTGGGCACATATTAGCATTTCCCTATTTTAAATAGGAAAATGTTGGCGTGTGCCCAATAGGCACACGATAAGGTTGAGAACGTGTTTTGAAATTTGAGAAAAGTGTATAGGAATATGTGAAAGTGTATTAAAAAGTGTAAAATGTGTATTGAAATGTGTGTTTGTTTTGTTTGTTTGTGTGTTTATTGTGTTCCCATTGGGTACACGTTAGCAAAACCCTTTTAAATATCCTAGAAATCTGGGAATTTTATTTTTTTATTCACATTTAGTATTTTATTTGGAATCTTTCAGTTTTAGAATAAATTTCCAAGAATATTAGGTTTTCTTATTTAAGTTGATTCTATTTCCTTTTTATTATTTTTCTTATTCTCCAAGATTTTGATTTGGCTTTCTTTTATTTTATTTCCTTTTTAGTATTTTTAGTCTATCATTATAAATAATGATGTAGCCTTTAGGGTTAGGTGGTTGTTCTTGAATTAAAGAAAAATTGATTTTACTCATTATCGTTTGTTCAAGAACGGAGCACCTCTAGTTCAGACATATTCGTGATTGTTGTTGTTGCGCTTTCTTCTATTTCAACACGCTTCCCCTGTCAGTTGGTATCGGATCTTGTGTTCGATTCTTGATCATGGCGCGACGAGTAGTTTGTTATTGTTGGTATGATGTTGCCGAAAATGTGTATGACCGAAGTAAAGCTGCAGGAGATGCACGAATGGAGAGACTTCAACAACTCAATAACAAGTTGTTGGTGGTGGCCCATTGGGTTGGTGCACGAGATGTAGTGCATCTTCTTCGACACCAACAGATAGGGATACGCGTGACCAACAATTGCTTTGATGGTTCGTAACTACCCACTAAACCCATGTCCCTTGGAGGAGGAGGCTACGGTT
Organism: Vaccinium vitis-idaea; assembly: GCA_963854785.1. NCBI lineage: Eukaryota > Viridiplantae > Streptophyta > Magnoliopsida > Ericales > Ericaceae > Vaccinium > Vaccinium vitis-idaea. The sequence continues at coordinate 30,408,961 of OY978221.1, read as the reverse complement.
GAGTGACCATTTACATTAAAAATTATTCCAAATCCACTGGTGGAGTGGACCAGAACGATGCAAGCCAATATTTTAAATATCCTAGAAATCTATGAATTTTATTTTTGATTAACAATTAGTATTTTATTTGCAATCTCTGTTCTAGCATAAATTGCCTACAATGTTAGGTTGATTACATTTTTTATTTATTTATTATTTTCTTGTTCTTCAAGACTTAGATTTAGCTTTCTTTTATTTTATTTACTTTTTAGTATTTTTAGGCTATCTTTATAAATAATGATGTAACCTTTAGGGTTAGATGGTTGTTATTGAATTAAAGAAAAATTGAGTTTTACGCATTATTGTTTGTTCAAGGAAAAAGTTCCTCTGGTTCAGGCATATTCGCGATTGTCGTTGTTGTGTGTTCTTCTATTTCAACACGCTTTCCTGCATAAAACGGGTGAGGATGGGTACCATAAATCAGGCCCTAAATTGCCCCCGTTATCCCTAGTTAGAGTTGATTCCACTTTTTGTTGATGATCCACTACACTGTTCATATATCTAAATACACACACACACACACACACACACACACACACACACACATATATATATATATATATATATATATATATATATATATATATATAGAGAGAGAGAGAGAGAGAGAGAGAGAGAGAGAGAGAGAGAGAGAGAGAGAGAGAGAGAGAGTGTGTGTGTTTGGGATTGCAATACAAAAATACTACAATCACACAAAATGACACAAACATTTTACACACCACACCAATGTGTGGGTCTCGCATATACTAGAGGAGTAATCTGTGCGGGTCCCAAAATGAGTGTGAGTGTGCGTGTGAATGTTTGTGGTTGTAAAAGAGCTTATTGCAATTTTGATAAGATCAGGTGTGTGATTGCAATTGCGGGACAAGGGTTTCTAAGGATTTCTGCCTATGACTTTTTTGGCCGAGTCATTGCCAACTATGCAATTAGGAACCGTTATCTCTATCTAAACGCCGTGTAGAGCATTTATGTTTGAGTTTTGACGGCAATTGACGATAGGGTTCTGACTGTTGATAAAACCCAAAATTCAGATGCTTAATTGAATTTTATATACGTTTAGGTATCTAAATGCAAATTGTGGACAAGTTCATGGGAAATTTTTGAAATTTTCCCAATTACTCTTTCGGAACGGTGTACTAGAAATAAAATATAATAATGGTAGAGACACATCACTCCACCATACCACCAACCACACAAAGCCTACGTCGTACCGCATGATTGGTGGTTTTAAAGTAGTTTCAAAGTGTTTGTCAATGGCGGGGCTAGAACATGAATCTACCCTGGGTTAACTCAACACACGCGCACACACATATATGTATGTATGTATCAGGCCCCTTCCTATGAGGGATTTCACACTTTGTTAAAGTGCGGAACTCACCTTTCCCGATCAAATTTTAATGATCCGAACCGTTTAATGTGTTCAAAATTTATTTTTAAGGGTTGAAGCGAAGAATCCTTAAAAAAAAAAGACCAGGAATGCCTTGATCCAAGCAATTTTCAATAAAGTTTTTGTTTTGTATTTACAGAGAGTTAGATAGTCCAGGGATAGACTTCACGTCCTGTTTAGATCTGTCCCCCACCCCTTTTTGTTTTAATTAGGTACAGATTAGTTCCTGGATTGTTGGCTGGGCTAAGTTTGGATCAAGATTTGAATGAGTTGGTCTAAAAAAAATTTATGAGATGGGCTAAAAGTTTACATATAATTTTTTTTTGGGTTCCATATGGGCTGGGCTGGAATCCAGCCTATGGTGAACCGGAGTCCAGCCCATGGGGAGCTCCTCCCTCGGACCTCGGTGTTTATTCTGCTATTACTAATCGTGGAGTGCACTCGTGTGACACTTTTCTATTTTTTCTATTTATATATATATATTTATGGTGCTGTGCCTACCATATTCAATAAAATACTGTCAATCTCCACTGCTCCCGCCTCCCAGTACCTTGCCAATCGGCTCCACCGCCACAGCTGCCGCCAGCACCGTCGTTCTTTCATCTCTATCTTTCAGGTTATTCTCTCAGCATGATTGCTTCTGGTTTCAAAGGTGGACTGTTCTGGTTTCTAAGGTTGAAACTTTGTTTTTTTTTGTCTAAACCCCTTTTCTATCAGGTCCACCGTACCAGAGGAAAGAAAAATGATGTTCGACACTCGCGATCCAGAGGAAAAAATGTTGAGTTTCAGCCCATGGAAACGGGGACGCCCGGAGACTTGGGGTAGGTAAAATAGCGGTTGCACATTGTTTTTCAGTTTAGTTTTGGAGAGGAACTTCTTACCCAATATATAAAGTCTAAATAATTGAGCCAGATAGTTTATTGTCCTTATTTATTTATTTTGTGCATTTGTTAATGGTATGACTTACATTAATTTTTTGTGAATTATTGGTTAGTCTTGGAGAGTGGTATCTATAAAGTAAAGAAATCGTACCGACATCTTAAAAAAGTGCACTAAAGTTGAAAAGAATAAAAAAGATATGGGCTTTTTGGATTTCAAAAAACTATTAGTTTGGTATTACATTTTTAATTTTTAGCTTACTCTCATCGTCGTCGAGACGAACCAATAATTTACAAAAAAAAAATTGTATTACGGAAAAAAAAAAACGGCTCAATTTTTTAGCCAAAACACCCCTAACTTTGTAATATGATCATATTTGCACTTGGTAGAGTCCAAGCTATTCTAATACTAATTGTTCGACAGTATGCAAGGTATAGGGGACAAAAATATTTATATAATTTCGCAACACTCCAATTGTATAGCTCTTAAAAATGGTTGTCAGAATCGTACGATTCATGACTCATGCAAAAAACGATACGAATCTATAGGTGAATCAATGTTTATTCAAAATGGGTAGTGAATCAGATGATTCACGGTTCATGTAAAAACGACATGAATCTATAGGTAAATCAAGGTTTATCGTAGTTGTATTCGACTAATAACAACCACTTTTGCGGTTTTGCCTTAATATTTCACATAGAAATAAGAATAGAGAACGGGACAGGGCTCAGAGCCTTTATTAAATGGATCTTTTTAATTCTTGTATTCTTTAAATCATATACCAGGGCCACGCTCTTGGGCCAACCCACATATGTTGCCACATAAGTTAGTTTTGTACCTATTAGGATACAAACCACTTTTGTCAGTTTGTGTCATGGCTAGCTTACATTTGTATAATAAATCTTTATCATCTACATCCACATATCCAGTATGCTAATGTACTTATTTTTCAGATTTTAAATGTGTTTTCTATTAGACCATGTGATCATCAATTAATAATAGAAAATAGACTTCAATATTCAATTATTTAATTTTATATTGTATCTTTATTATATAGATGCATAGATACATTTTCCTATGTATTTCTAAAATGTGGACCGAATTGTTACGATTTATGATTCGATACGATTCATGATTCGGAAGACGGTCCATCCGATTCTTGATTCGATTTTCGATTTGACAACCTTGCTCTTAAACATGATATCATGTGAAACTCCGTGTTTTGCCATGCGTAAGAGGTATAGATGTTGTCTTGGGTGCTAACATAAATTACTTCATGAATGTCAAATGCCCTATTCCTTTGAGGTGAAGCTGTGAAGCCTTTGGTAGGTTTTCTGTTATTTGTATGTTGATGTACTTCATGCTTGTCGGATGGCCTTTGTTTGAGGTGTGGTTCTTTAATTTGATGGTTACCTCTATTCTCCTCTCCCATTCCTGTAGCTAGGATAGAGTTCTCTCCGTCTTCACTTCCTAACCTTAGATAAACAAAAATGAAGCATGGGTTTGTGGCGCTCCGCTTGCCGCGAATGCGGAAGGATGAGCTGGAAAAAATGGCACACTATTTTTCTCTGTTCCACTAGTTGGAGTCCCTATGACAAGCGAGCTCTTTACCCTCAAATTCAAACGTGTGGGTGCAAAATGGTGCTCTATTCCTACGTAGCAATAGAACCCCGCTCATGCCACTTTGGAGGGTATTTTTTTGCCTTCTCTTTGCCACAGAGGGAGCAGGGCCAGCAGGCACAGCTCGTCATTCGTAATGGCAAGAACGAAACCCTTATTGAAAAGCTTTAGAGCCCTCTATTTTCTCTGGCATGCCTTCCAATCTCGGAATTGGATATCTGTAATTCTGTATACCTAATTGTTCTTTTGTTAATAGCCTGACTCTCTGTGGACATTCGCGGACTTCGATCCCTCTTTCTAAGTTTCTTCAGGGTTTGTGGGATTGTATTCAGGGTTATTTGCTTGTAATATATGTTTCCTGGAGAAGGTAAACAAATAGCCACTAAGAAATGAATTGAGGAGGGTTTTCATGTATTCCCACGTTGTGTTTGTATTGTTATAGTAGTACTACTTTAGTCAACCATGGTTCAAAATAGTGGCCATGGGGCCCATTACTATAGAACTGGCTTATATGTAAAGGGATTTTGGTCTTCCTACAGCATTATTTTTTACTGACATATCACCTGATACTATCTGCTATTTGCCAATGAATGGCGATATCACTGCTTGGAATACATATCCAGATCCCGTGATTTTGAACCCTGAAGTCAATTGACTTTGGCCATGACATGAATGGTCTTTGTTGTAGGAGAAATGAAATCATGCCTTAAATTTAGCAATTATGTTAATTAAAGGCCTGTGAAGTTCCATTCCCGCACTCAAAGCTTTTGCAAAATAACTCCAATTCTGTAATAAGTGATCCCAAACTTTTTAAGTTGTAGTAGACATATTTTTACAATAGACATCAACCTCTTTTGGTCACATGTTTTCCAATTCCCATGTGTAGAATACAAAAAAATAAGTTCTCATATAGGTTCTGTCAAACTAAAACCACTAACTAAAATTTCATAATGTTAGTTTGATATGGATGCATACCGTCCCTTGATTAGGTGAAGAAAAGGTGAATGCAAATTTTCTTTTGCGGTGTGCCCAAAAAGAGAGAAATTGATACATACGAACACTAATATTCCAGCATGTTATTGCAGGTCTACAAAAGAGTTAAAAACATTTTAGTGAAGTTCTTGGGTTTTCTAAAGAAATAATAAAGTAAAACTGATATTGGAAACTAATTAATATGACCTCCAATTTGACAGTTGTTCAAGCGTGTGTCCCCCCAATGTTAGTTCAACATCTTTTGGACTTTTGCGATATCTGGCGTTTTCCTTTTTTGACCAAAGTGTTAAATGTGATACAACTCTAATAGAGAATGATCTAAGAAATTAGAACAGTGAAAAGGAACAATCGTTAGAGGTTCAATCCAAGGAAAACTATTTGGGTAAATTGAAGTATTGCCCCCTTATTCTTTTTGAAACATTCTCCTTTTTTGCTCCTCATTGTAGTAGACATGCATGATGGCACTTAATTTCTTCGATTCTTTTTTTCTTCACTATTTTTCCCTCTTTACCGTCAGGCAAAACATCTTAGTGTTTTCACTTCTCCAATAACCCAAGCTGATGGTTCTCATGTTTTAGGGCTTGCTACGTGTGTTAATCCTGTAGTGTGCTTTTCCACATGTTGCCAGAGCATTTTGGCATGGGGAACATGGTTCCACATACACTATTTCAAAAGTCGATAACCTTAGCTGTTTAACCCCAGTCGTTGTTTCAAAAATTCATATAACTTGAATACATTGTTTTAGAAATCATTCATTGTCCTGTGGTAATGCTGGGTAATTACTATTGGAGTTCACATAATGTTTTGCTCTAACTTGCATGTTTGTGGTAATTTAGCTAAATGGTATTGAAATCTGGCAAGGAATGTGGCCTTCCTTGCAAAGAAAAACTTCAAACCAAGTGTCTTAGAAATTTGTCTTTATAACCTATGCAATGTGGATTGAGAGGGGAATACAGTGTACGAAAAACTTGAATGTTTACTCCTTAAATTTCTCCTTCATCTCCTTAATGATGAGGCAGCTCTATGAAACTTGCATTGCAGTCTTACCGAGATTCTCAGAACGTAAAATAAAGTGTCCAGATGCGCACGTGTGCATGGTCCGAGGGACGGAAGTGATGGTAATTTGGAATTTCATGTTCTTTCAGGGAACGCTTCTGCTTTGGTGAGCAGGATGGGATCCGTAAAAATGTTTCTTAACAATGGGAACTACTATCTAATGAGGCTTTGATACAGGAATCATTTATTTGCTCGTCTTTGATACATTAATTATTTATATGTTCGTCTTTAATTATCTAGAAGCAGAGTGATCATCAATAAATGTACTGACACTTTATGGTTTATTGTTCTCTTAAAGTAGCTTTGTTCTTTTTTTGGACCAAACTCACTTAGGGTGAGTTCTCCCCAAGGGGTTTTTTTTTTTTTTTGTTTGAGTTTTTGGGGTTCTTCCACAAATCATTCTCCTCACAAACATCAACTGATTTGACAACTTGTATCCAAAACCACAAAAACTCCTTAGGGAGAATCAATTTCAATTGCAGGTTGAAACGAGATGATGTTTCTGCTACTGTTCTGCCATTTTGTTTGTGTTGGATACGTTTAAATTTGCTCCTTGTTGGTTTAGAGATGTTTCAGTCTTTGTGTTTTTTGTTTTTTCCTGATCAAGGGTAGTTTAGGATGTTAAAAGTGGGCAAAAAAATTTCGGGCTTTCTTCTTTTCAATTAGGCATGGGTTTATATTTCTGATTCTTTGATTATGATATGAACAGGTCCCCAAGAAATTGGCCAGCATTTTTTTTGGGAAAAATTTGGTACTTATACATCTGCCAATATGGACTTGGACATTGACACGAAAAGAGCTGCTATGAAAGCTTCTCCATTTGTTGTCAGCCTTGTCTCTCTTTCAGGTTAATGTTTATCAAATTTTGATATTTGTGCTTCTCTTTGTTCTCCATATTGCCCTTGCCCGTAGTTTCTGTCCTTTCATTCCATCTACACCTATGCTAATATGGGCTTGGGCATTGGTACGCATGGAGCTGCTTTGAAAGATTACCCATTTGCTGCCTGTCTTGTTTCTGTTGAAGATCGATGTTTATTGAAATTTCCTTTTTATTCTTTTCGTTGTGGTTGTCCTTGTATTTCATCGATAAGATTACCCGTGGTGTGGCTATGTAGCAGGCTATCAAACATATCCAGCCCTTACTCAAATTTGGGTGGAAGTTTGAGTAAAAGCTTTCAGTGAAGCACTCTGAAGGGCAAAGCATCGGTGTAAATTTGGAAGACAAAAAATGTGTTTGAAAATTTTGATCAAGGATTTGTGTCTCCCTTTAGTTGGGTAGGAATTTGAGTAATCTCAATGCAGTGGTAAAGGAGTAGAGAGGTTTTAAGGTTTTTATTTAGTTTATGTGAGTAATGTTGAGCAAGGAGCAGAGATTCCCCAGTTCCGAGCTCTCTATCTCTACCCTACGTGGCCACGTGGGAATCTCTCCTCTCCACAACCACTACTCTTTTTTTATGCTTTTTGACATTTATTTTTGGATAACCTTAGAATTAGGACAATTGTTTTCTAATATGCTGTAATTTTTTTAGCTTCCAAATTTAGAATCTTACCGTGATATGAATTCCAACTTTAGACCGCGTAATTATCACTCGGTCACTCTCCCCTCCGTGGACGGTGGATCTTTTTCTTTTTGAGACCGTTCTCCATTTGATCATGGCCACCATAAGTGAACCACAACCATTCCTCGGAACAAACCGTGAACCCCCATCCACGGACATGATTTGAAGCTCAAGATGAGTGTCCGTAGGAACCAATTACAGATTCATGAAAAGGGTATTTCCTAATTTAATGTTACCTTTTTTTTTTTTTTTGGGCACCGTCTTAACCACATTGTTGTTTGTGTGAAATTTCTTTACAGCTCATATTTGATTACGCTAAACGGTTGCATTCAGGTGTTATCGGGTGTGCAGGTTTCTACCTATTAACCAATTCTAGCCTCTCTGTTTGTCTTCAAGGACAATATTAGCATAGTCTGTGTAAACGAACTTCTCTTTCAAGACATAGGTATTTAAGCGTTTAGTGTTGAAGGTAGAAATCTTTTTAGTTGAATCAGTATTCAGCCGACTTCATGTGTCCAGATGGATGGATGCGAAGAGAAAGTATCAAATCTAAGGAAATTGGGGTCATAATCTTGCTTTGTCAAAGATTATTATCAAATCTAAGGAAATTGGGGTCATAATCTTGCTCTGTCAAAGATTATTATTATTTTTTGTATATAAATGAATAATAATAATCTTCTGGAGACATTATAGGGTGGGTTATGGAGAGTAAGGGTGTGAAAGCCCATTATTAGTCCCACATCGGTGGGTTAGAGAAAAATTGAGTAATATATAACGGATGTCGAGCAGCTACTGTATAACTTGAGGTTAACCTTTTGAGTCATGTGGTTAGGCTAAAAGTTAGCATGTCAGCTTAGGCAGGTCGTTACATGTGGTATCGGAGCACAACCCCAGTCTACATGGTGGGGGCCACCTCTAGAATCTATACGAGCCACCTCATAAATCCCCAAGTTGGAACATAGTGCTATACAAAACTAAGTGTCACACCATTGCCACCGGGGAGAGGTTGCTTGGCCAATGCAACGAGGATGTTGCATCATAAGGTGGGGAGATTGTGAAAGCCCACTATTAGTCGGTTTGCCCCACCAACTACTGTATAACTTGAGGTCTAACCTTTTGAGCCACGTGATTAGGTTAAAAGTTAGCAGGTCAGCTGAGACGGGTCGTCACAAAGGGAGTGACCAAAATGTATATCGAGGTGATTGGAGACATGTATGAAGGTGTCGTCACTACGATTAGATCGCCAGCATGGGAACGAGTGAATTCCCAAGCATAGGAGGATTGCACCAAGGGTCTGCCATGAGCCCGTACCTCTTTGCCTTACTTATGGATGAATTGACTAGACAGATTCAGGAGGATATCCCATGGTGTATGTTCTTTGCAGATGATATTGTCCTCGTAGATGAAACTGCTAGAGGTGTTAATATCAAATTAGAAATTTGGAGGGAAGCATTAAATTCAAAGGGTGTTCAGATTAGTAGGAGTAAAATTGAGTATATGGTGTGCAAGTTTAATGGTGCCAGCAGTGAGAATGAAGAAAAGAGTGATGATCCAAGATCAGGGAGATACCTAGGAGTGACCGTTTTAGGTGTTTACGCTTTATTATAAGTAAAGATGGAGAGATTGCAGATGATGTGACCCATAGGATCCAAGTAGGGTGGCTAAGTGGATAAGCGCTACTGGTGTATTATGTGATAAGAGGGTACCCACAAATTTGAAGGGGAAATTCCATAAGACCTGCGATGCTTTACGGGACAGAATGTTAGCCTATTAAGAAACAACATGTGAACAAGATCAGTGTAGCGGAAATGAGAATGTCGAGGTGGATGTATGGTAAGACTAGACGAGATAGGATTAGAAACGAAACTGTTTGCGAGATGGTAAGTGTAGCACTTACAGAGGAGAAGCTGAGGGAAAATAGGCTAAGGTGGTTTGGTCATGTCTACCGTAGACCTGCAAATGAAATAGTTAAGAGAGCGGATGGGATAGCTTTGAGTAGTAACACTCCGGAGAGGTAAAGACCCAAATTGACATTAGATGCGATAGTGCGCAATGATATGAGTCTATTAAGTTTAAGTGAACAAGGTGCCCTTGACAAAGCTCAATGGAAGAACAAGATTCATGTAGCCGACCCCAATTGACTAGGACATAAGGCTTGGTTTGGTTTAGTTTGGTTGGTTAATTCATTTATACGGAAACCAACAACCACAAAGGTCTACAACTGCCCGACCCCCTGGAAACCTTACCAGGCCAAAACATGAAAAAAAAAGCCGTAAAGGCAAACCAACAGCAGAGTCACTGACTTAGAAAACGAGCAAATTGACACAAGAAAACACCAAACAAACAGCTACATGAACCAACCAACTACACAAGGGAGGAGTAAAAGGGCTCCAAACGGTAAAAGGGCTCCAAACACAACAGATCTGGCGTAGCAAGATGCCCAGATCTGTTGGTAATGCAATTTCAAACTTTAATCTCCATTCTTAGAGGATTTCTAGCCGCAAGAACTAAAAGATTAGAGAAAAAGAATTGTAGGAATCGAAGACGGAACAAGGATAGATGTGTTTCTAGGGCAAAGACACCCAAGAACCACAACGTTATATTTTTTGGAAAAAGATCAACAAAACTGCATGTAGAGACTCGTAGAAGGGTATTTATACTAGGGTCGTAGTAGCCCTAGCATCCTAGCACTCGATTACAAAACAACCCTTCAATTGACCCTAGCCCTAGCATCCTAGCACTTGATTACAAAACAATCCTTCAATCCTAGCCTTTGAAAATAATCAAAACTCACATGCCAGTCCCATGACTATTTAGGACTAACATAAAACAACCCAAAAGCTAAAAAGATTAACTGAAGATAAATCTAACCGAGACTCAAATAAAGTTAACTAGTGGGCCCACTAGGCCTTGTTAAGCGTGACTTAGGGCTTTAAATGAGCCGAGCGGCTCAAGGCTCGGCTCGAGTTGAGCTCGTTCAAGCTCGACTCGAATGGTAAACGAGCGACTTCGAGCTACTATTAGCTCGGCTCGGATGAGCTCGCGAGCCAGCATATACATACATACATGTATATACTATGTATGTAGTAGGCATACACATGCATGTACCTAACTGCCAAGTGGCAGCCATAGGTGGCATGAGCGCCTGGGGAAGGATTGTTGAGTGAGTGGGACTTGTGAGTTTCACAAGTTACTCTACAGACTACAAAGGAGAGTTTCCACCAAGTTCATCAGTCCCACATCAAGTAATTTAGAGAACTTCTTCAGAGAGACACCTATATATGTATTGCACTACCCTTCAGTTCCGCTTGCTCGTGTGAGCACATGTTGATGCAGAACGTAATGGCAGTTTGGTCCCATAAAGATATTTTCCAGATATATAAATATTTCGTCTAAATATCTAGTAGATTCTAAATAAGTAGTATCATAATATCTAAATAGGTAACTTTATTATTTGCTTTTATTTCCATTATGTTATAAGTTAATTAGGTTATTTTTAATTGTTTCCTTTTACAGTTACGAGTCAATTAGGTAATCTTATTGTTTCCTTTTAGTTCTATTAGGGTTATGAGTCTATAAATAACAAGTTTATCGATGTAATCGGCAGACTTTGATTAATGAATTGAGAATTGTTTGAGAATTAGGGTTTTGACCCTTGTGTGCCTCTCTTCCCCTTCTCTCTCTTTCTTGTCCTGCATCAATTGGTATCAGAGCTTAGGCTCAAGATTCCATCTTTCTTTCTCTCTCTCTCTCTATTCCTTCACTCTCGATCATACTACAGTGCTACCATTCATCTCTTCAAGAATCAGGATTGAAACTTGTGGTTCAACTTTCAGTTCCGCCAAACCGCTGTCATCGTCATCGCACAACCCTTCATCATCTTTGCTGGAGTCGGTGGAATCTGTTTGCGTGATCAGCACAGTTGGCTGCTGGTTAACACACGCAGTTGTTGCTGCGTCATTAGCGTTATTACCAAAAGAAAAGAAAAAAAAAAAAAAAACCTTTCTGCCCTAATTTGTTTTATCCGCATCTTTTACCCTATCACCTATCACAAAATGGTAACCAACGCCGAACTAAATTCCAAGTTTGATACCCTACACCGAGACCACGAAGATTTCAAGAAATTAGTCACAGAACAAATTGCACAAATACAAGCTACACTAAACAAACTATTGGGTGCTTCTGCAACTTCTCAAATTGATAGCAAAGATGAAAAAAAAGAAGTTGATCAGGAAAGTACAACTGAAGCAGATACTATTTTGGTGGAAGAAAGCTTGGAAGGCATTGAAACACAACAATCTGTCCCTGGAGTTCATATGCAGGAAGAGGCTCTTGCAAATGGTGATGCGCTTGCGTTTCCAAATTCTATTGCCTCTCCAGCAATCAACTATGTGGTCAAGGTCGAGCGCTGCGATTTTACTGGAATTGATGATTTCCTTTGCTCGTTTAACCCATATTTGGTAGTTCTCGCCACCAACACGAAGATGAAACTTCTTTGGATTCCATTGTTGGCATATTCGAAGTACTTGATTTGTTGGCAAGGACGAGTTCAATATTTGATTGGGAACTCGCGGTCGAGTTCTTTTTCTGAGTGGAGGAGATTGATGCAGAACGTAATGGCAGTTTGGTCCCATAAAGATATTTTCCAGATATATAAATATTTCGTCTAAATATTTAGTAGATTCTAAATAAGTAGTATCATAATATCTAAATAGGTAACTTTATTATTTGCTTTTATTTCCATTATGTTATAAGTTAATTAGGTTATTTTTAATTGTTTCCTTTTACAGTTACGAGTCAATTAGGTAATCTTATTGTTTCCTTTTAGTTCTATTAGGGTTATGAGTCTATAAATAACAAGTTTATCGATGTAATCGGCAGACTTTGATTAATGAATTGAGAATTGTTTGAGAATTAGGGTTTTGACCCTTGTGTGCCTCTCTTCCCCTTCTCTCTCTTTCTTGTCCTGCATCACATGTGAGCTCACGTGATTCTCGAGCTCGAGCCAGAAAAATAATTTGCGAGCCGAGCTCGAGCCCATATTTGGTGGCTCATTTCGAGCTCGAGCTGGTTATTTTTCCAGCAAGCCGAGCCGAGCACATCAAACCCCTAGCGTGACTTATACTCTTGCATCAAGATCCTCCTTGCTTCCTCAGAATTCTGCATCCGCCAAGACCAGAGCTGAGCCCTGATTTTTTCCTTCACCTTGAACATAAGGTCTGAACCAATCACACCACACAACTGAAAGTGTTTTTGAGTTCCTTTCTCTCCACAAAAAGTACAGTAGAAGCCAAAGACAATTTATAAATGTATCCACCAGAGACTTCTCGTTTCTGAATTTTAAGTCCAGCTGATCTGATCCTTGAATCCCAAAGGAGGTCTAGTAATGTAACACCCCAGGTTTGGGGGAGAGTGTTTAGTCCCACATTGGTTGGGAGCTAAAACCTGATGTGGTATATTAACATTCACCTTGGGCTTCATGGTACGGGTTCCTTCTTAGGTATACCTTTTCAGTCCAAGTGTTTGGGCAGAATGGAGGTCCATGGTCAGCCGGGCTGGGTCGAGTCGTTGCAAATGGTACTAGAGCCCCGCCCTGGTCCAAGTGGTGGGTAGGATGCGCTCTGCCACCACGGATACCAGGTAAGGTCGTTGGGACTATGCAACGAAGACGTTGCATCCCTAAGGGGGGAAGATTGTAATACCGCAGGTTTGGGGGAGATTGTTTACTCCCACAATGGTTGGGAGCTAAAACCTCATGTGGTACATTAACATGCACCTTGGGCTACAGGGTACCTTCTTAGGTATACCTTTTCAGGCCAAGTGTTTGGGCTGAAAGGTCCATGGTCAGCCGAGTCGGGTCATTACAAGTAATATTGTTCAAAGTCAAACCTCTTATCAAACGGTACACCAGACAAAGGCCCAACCAAAGCTTTAATACCAGATTGTAAAGCCCAGTCCACACTACTTTTTAAAACCCAGGTTTCAAGGAGAGGGAAACTAAAGCCTTATAACCGGTACAAATAGGGCATGTCTAGGTGACGTGGGACACATTTCAACACAATGGGTGTCTCTGGTAATCCACTATTGAGCCTGTCTTTAGTGGCCAACCTTCCCCGGGTGGCTAACCTCAGGATATAACTCCACTTGGGCACATGCTGCCCATAGGCCCCATACCACACCAACTTCCACCAAGTATCTGTTGAACTTTTGGTTTTGATCCTGAAGGATTTTTCTTTTTGTATTGATGCTATTTCAGTTTACAGGGATTTTGATGGCATACAAAGCTAATGCGTGGAATTATTTGTTATCAAACTACTACTAGTGATAAATGAGGTCATTTATGGGGAGTCGTTAGGCTTCAAGTACTATTTCATTGCTAGATAATTCACACTTATGGATGATTAGAAGACTAGTTTTTTGTTGGTTACCAGTACTAATTGTTCACTCGGAAAGACAAGTTTATTGTTCCTAGCTCAACAGTTTTCACCTGAAATGATAACAAATTGAATTACACGGGTTTCACACTAAATTTTCCTCTATGTAGATAGGTCATATGGGTGATATTGCTTATTCTGAAAATGGTAATTTGTAGTTACTACAATACCTGTTTTTATTGTGATGTTTTATGTGTTTAATTATGTACTATTTTTGTTTTCAAGGAGGGAAGTCACTATTTATGGGCTCTGGCACTATTGTGGATTGCGAGGAAGTTTGTGGTGCACACCTCAGTACTAGTACTGTCTTGACTTCAGCCAGTCTTTTGAGAACTTCTACTGGATCAGATGCCTTACTTAATGATATCAAGGTAGTTAATTATGATGCATGTTACATGGACTTGGCCACTTGGGTATGAGGTACGTGTATGATTGTTGGGATCACAGTGTTATCATATCATGGACATGGGGAGAAGGGAAAACCAAAATTTCATATTGAGCTTTCTCAACACATTTCATGCATTATATGAGAATCAAATGCGCAGTTGCTTTATACTCAAATTACTAACGACGTTTTGAGGTGCGTACCGGCATAAATCTCGAACACACAGCTGATTCCCTTACCCCGCGAGTACGCTATGCATTTCCAAGAGTCTATGTCGCATACCTATAAAAGTAGTTTTATGGTTGTAGAAGAATACCATTCACAGTTATTTAATGACTTGAAAACTGGTTTCACTACGGCAGGTTCAGGTGTATTTATCGGATGGTACAAAATTGGATGGTCAAGTGTACGCGTGCGATTTCTTTTACAATCTTGCTTTGATTAAGATTGAATCTGATGCAATGCTACAACCTGCAAGTCTAAGGAAACTTGATGATTCTATCAGTATACATCCATGCGATTTCCAGAACGAGTTGGGTTCTAAATCTTTTCAGCTCCGTTCCCATTCCGATTTATTTCCTCTTCGTCCTGGAGACGAGGTTGTTGCTCTTGGCCGGTACTTTGAGGAACCGCATGAGATCATGGTTGCCCCAGGGAAATTCAGGTACGCGAAGATGCTTATATGCTGTGATTTTGTTAAACAAAATTGGGAGAATGTACCCGATATGTTAGCCTTTGTTAATCTTTCCAAAGATCAAGGATGCAATGTAGTATATATTGTGGGGTACTCTTGTTTATCAATTTCTCAATAATTACTTACTCTTGTGTTGATTGGCCGCTAATTGTGTTGTTTTGTGGTAATCATAGTGCATCAAGGATCCACCAGCATGCATGATGTCTATATTGTGGAGCATTATTAGTTCGATTTCTTGACAAGTTCTTACATGTGCTCTAAATTCTTTTCATCTAGCCTTGATTCCTGCGAGTTTGATTGTAAGGAGCTATTCAGGGCAAAGTGTAAGATTTCAAAGGTAATAATTCATTCTCTCTTTAGGCAAGTGTGTGTAATAGAGTGTAGATCACACGTGATGGAATGAGACCCTGCCATACAGTGTTTTGTTGACAATTGACTTATGCCTTCGTAGTCTTATCTCTTGAACTAATGATCTTTCTTTACTAGTGTGGCACTGGTGGACCCCTTATCAATAGGAATGGAGAAGTCATTGGAGTCAATTTCTACGACCAGTTGTGTACTCCTTTCCTACCTATCAACATAGTGCTGAAATGGTTGGGACATTTTAAGAAATATGGGTAAGTTCCAACTTCAAAGTATGTCCGTGCGTCATTTCAAAGTAGCGGCTTTCCTATTAAGTAGCGTGCAATTTGTGTGGGGTTTGTTGCATAGTTTGACCGGACTCTACGAGTCTATCGAAATATAAGAATGCATTGAGAAACAAGGAATGGAAGGACAATAGTAGAGAGCGGAGATGCGAAAGGTTACGTGGTTAGACCATAACTCTGTAGAAAGAGGAGATCAATGCTACTACTCTCTTAACTCAGTTGATTACTAGGTACATCGATTTTTGCAAGTCAAAGTGGATAGAGATCAAACAATACCTAGGAACAATTTTTTTTTAAAATTTATTTATACGAATACTGTATTTTTCCTCCCCTGGGTAAGTTATTGTTTTCTTGGTTTTGTTTCTTTCTCTTTTTTGGGTAGATTAAGTATCGAAGAAAAGAACATGATCTGTTATGACCATGTAGAATCTAAAAATTGCCAGGTGCAGGACTCTTTGAACGTGCAATAAAAAGAAAGTATACGAAGGTTGAAAACATGATCCAATCTCAGTGGTCACCGAACTGCCATCAGAAGGCAATATGCTTTCGTAACATTGTCAAATACCTCTGCCACAAAAAAGTGGCAACATAGAAGTGGTATAAATGACAAGGCAAACCTAAGGTAGCCGATGAGTATTAAGAAATGTCCAATCTACCCACCCTGAGGCACAAAAATCTATATCGATGTACGCACCAGAAGAACAATAATTGAGAGAGCAGACGTTTTAATGCGGATGAAGCTTCTTGATGTGCTCTTCAATTTTACTTTTGAGCTCTTTGGTGCCTCACGCAGCCCTTGTGTAGTGACGCTTCGATGGAATCCTATTTCCAAGATTTCACGTACACAATCGTGAATTGTAAACCTATGCAACAGTAGCATTTACATAGTCCCATGCGTATGGCATCTTTAATGAATCTTCCCATTCCTTTCTAAGGAATTTGAATGTTGTGATGAGTTTTCTTTTGATAGCCTGGTGTCTCATCATTGAGGGATACTCTAGGTTATGAGTTATGACTTGTATGTCTATGTTGGCCCTTAAGAACTGTACGACGATTTGAGGTGAATGATAGTGTTTCTTATAACACTATCGCCTTTTGCCATAAGGAAGTCATCAGTTTGTCAAAATCAGAATAACGAGATAGTGCTGGGCTCGAGGAAGGCGATTGATGAGACAAAAAATAAATTCTAAGAATGGGTGAGAGTAGACAAAACTTGCATTGTATTCACTTTTAGGAATCAGGTCCCTTTGATTTAGACTATTGTGGAATTTTATTTATGCCTCTAGTATGTGATCTAGTAAAATGGAAATGTGGCGTCTCAGAGAACGATTTGACATTCGACAATCAGAATGAGGTGTTGAGGGTAGTCGCGCAAGGTTGTGAGGGTAAGTTGCGTAAGCTAATGATCATAGCTTCTGACACGGTAACACTTCAAGATATTTAGTTCTTCATTTTTGACGACTTCACTTTTTTTTGCTCGTGCTTCTTGGCAGCCATTTGGCATTGGGATCATGTCGGGGTTAATTCCATCTATGCACCTTCCTGCCCCCAACTATACATTGGAATTTGTAAGGGCAATGTTGAAAACAACCTTACTAGGGGAAGAAAAATGGAAGGGCAGTGCTTAACATGGTTGAACTCTCTCCCTTCACAACCTCTGCATGCCCCTCACTTTCCTCCTGAAAAGCAAATGTCAGTTACGTACTCCTCCATTCCTAGTCCTCCACTCCACCCTCCTAACCCCTCATTCCTCTACCCATAGTGCGTACTAATCAACTGAGGTGAGTGAAGAGGTGTAAATGTGGTCTAGAGGTTTTTTTAGGAGCAACAGTTGAAGTTCAATCTTGTTGTATATAATTAAAGGCTCTCCGGATCCTCTGAAACA